>JASDQU010101084.1:375212-403485 GCA_032191745.1 Picea mariana | reverse complement strand
ACAGGGTATGTTTTTACTATAGGTGGAACAACAGTAAGTTGGATTTCAAAACTGCAAAAGGTTGTTGCTCTTTCAACAACAGAGGCAGAGTATGTTGCTGCTACAGAGGCTAGTAAAGAGATGATTTGGTTACAAAGGTTTATGGAGGAATTGGGAAAGAAGCAGGAGAACAACAGGTTGTACTATGACAGTCAGAGTGCCATTGACCTTGCAAAGAACTCAACCTTCCATTCGAAGACTAAGCATATACATTTGAGGTACCACTTCATACAATCTGCCTTGGAAGATGGACAATTGAAGCTGTAAAAGATACACACTAGCTGGAATCCTGTAGACATGTTAACAAAGGGAGTAACCAAGGAGAAACTGAGTTCTTGCTCAGTTTAAATTGGTATTCAAGAATGAAGATGAAGATGAGAAATTTGCCAGGTCCAAGAAAGTTCAGAGTCCAACATATACAACAACGATGGAGTTGTTAAGATCAGTCTCCAAGTGGGAGATTGTTGGTTGTGGAGCCTGATTATCTTCCTGATTTAGAGGTCTTTTACTTTCAGCCGTGTTTATGCCCCATGAAGTATTTACACCCCAGAAGTGTGTATACTCTTCCACGCAGGGGAGTGCAGAGGGGGGGTACCCCCTCTGTGGGGTCCGAGGGGGATATCCCCCCAGCTGGGGGGTCTGGGGGCAAGTTGGCCCCCAGCGGGGGTTCGGGGGCGAAGCCCCCAAAGAAAAAATTGCCTTGTAAAAGTATATTGTAATTTCATTGTAAATCTTGACCGTTCATTATAAGGTCGCATATCTAACGATAGAGATTATGTTAGGGTTTTTTTTCCCTAGAAGGCAACCCTCTTTTATGAGGGAAATGTATTGCAGCTATGTAGGTTGGCGAGTATTGTATTCTGAGAGAGGAGACTATGAGAGAAAGAAGAGGAAGTTACAACGGGTTTTGCTGTAGGTTGTATCCCTTCATTTTGTTGGATAATAATAAAGAAAGGATCTGGCAATTTCTCTGGTGGACGTAGCCCACACTAGGTGAACCACATAAATCTGTGTCTCTCTTGTATTGTGTATCTTTTGTCTTTTGTTTCCGCATTTGTTTTATTTTATTGCTCTGCGGTCCTATTTTTCTAACAAATACAATAAACACAGATATATGGAGAACAACATAGATATCTAGTGAACAATATCTTCTATTGAATAAATGAAATAAGCCGAAACTGTAAAACTGCATAACTAAAACAACTTGCTCGAATGGTGATATCTATCTCTAAGAAGAGATGTGGCTGCTACATGCATCTGTCTGAGCAAAATGATTACAATGAGGCTCCAGAGGCATTTTTAACATTACTTATGAATGCCAAAACCCTAGACATCCAAAAACCTAACCCTAGGAGGCGAAACGCCAAAAGTCATGTGGCCTCGATGGGTAAGTTGGTACCTCAACTTCTTGGGGTCGTAACTTTTGCATATGACCTCCCTTTTAGGTGCGTGATAGCATGTTGGAAAGGTATTTTATAGAACTACACATTACACCATCAAACTCTAACTTTGTCTAATGTTTGATTGTGGCAAGCCAATAAAACATTGTTTAGGGCCCCAAAATGGCCCTGGAAGTACAGAAAGATGTGTTGACATGAAAACATCCAAAATAAGCCAGTTGGATTAGGTGGGAGGCCACCAATATCCACCTGGGAGCTATGTAGGGCTTCATATAGCCTTAGAAGTGTAGAACCCACAATTACAAATAAGTACAGAAGAATGTGTTAAACTAAAAACTGTCAAGAGGAGCCATTTTGAATAGGTGGGTGGCCACCAATATCCACCTGGATCATTAAAACACTCACTCTCTTCATTTTTCTCTCATTCTCTTTCTCATTTCACTCATATTTTCCAAGAGAATTTTGAGTGGGCTTCTTTCTAGCTCTTAAGGAGATTGAAGATTTGTATAGGGAGATTGGAGAGCTTGGAAGGAATATTGAAGGTTGGCATAGGGAGATTGGAGAGCTTGGAAGGGATATTGAAGGATTCCATTTATGAGAGCTTGGGAGGGATATTGAAGGCTTCCATAGTCATATTCAACCACCTTTGGAGAGATAAAGATGCAGACTTTTAATCCCATTCTTGTTTTTTTTAATCCATGTGTTGCAAACTAGTATATTATGCTATGTTGAATATTTGAATATTTTCTTCTCCTATTCTTTCCCATTTCTCCTCCATCATTCTATTGCAGGTAGCAAGTTATTATCAAGGTTCAACAATCATGATGGGTATGTCATTTTGGTTCCATTTTTTATTATGATGGTGGTGTTGGGAGTCAGAGGACATCAAAATACCCGTGATAGTAATGAAGAAATAAAAGTGGACAATATATACCATGGAGAGGAGGAAGAAATGGAAGGGGATGATAAAAATGAAAATGATAGTGATGATGCACAAAAAACCAAATAGATTTTAACACTTTTGTGGAAGTATGTCACAAGGCTTGGGGTAGGGAAATGTAATGTCCCTTTCTGAGTAGGAGATCCAGAGAGGAGGTATTAGTAGTCTAAACAACCATGTTAGACTATAGTCAGGGCTAGACAGGGGTAAACATGGTCACTAAAGGTCACTTCAGCAGATGAGTTTATAATTCGAAAGTGACATTCAACTAAAAGTGACT
Organism: Picea mariana; assembly: GCA_032191745.1. Classification (NCBI taxonomy): domain Eukaryota; kingdom Viridiplantae; phylum Streptophyta; class Pinopsida; order Pinales; family Pinaceae; genus Picea; species Picea mariana. Next base: position 400,826 of record JASDQU010101084.1, on the reverse strand, counting down.
AAAAAGCACTTTTAAGTGATTTTGAGCTAAAATAGAGAAAGTGCTTAAGTTAGGAGATAAGAATAGAGTCAACAATAAATTATGGTTTTGGTGAGTATATGAGGAGAGAAAGCAACCTAGTCCAACATTATGCATATTTTGAGTTCATAGTTGAGGAGAGAGGCGACTTCACAGGTTCAAGTGAAACATAGCTTTGTGGATTCAAGGAGGAAGATACCTAGAGCCTAGTTTAGGTGTTGAGAGACACACCCTAGTCATGGGGAAGATCATCCAGATCTTCCATCATACTTCGGTATAAATTATACAAGTTTCTGCAATGAGGGCACACTTATATAGGGTTGAGGGCGCAACTCTTGAGAAGACAGAGAGGTTCAACTTGTCCCAGCCAAGGAGAATCCAGGGATTCATTTCTGAACCAATTGAGAGGAAAGCATGGAACATCTATTTCCAAGTTTCTCGTCAAATTCCAATGGATAAATCATCTTGGCGCATCATTAAACCAGTGAGGGTGAAAAAGTTGGGAAGGATACATTCAGGGTTCCCATGGGATCATCAGATCAGATCCAGGGAAATCCTTTCGACCCATTTCAGAGGAACCTAGGGCACTCAATTTGAGACCTTACAACAAGATTCTGTTAGTGGAGTTTCTAGGGTGCAGTTGTCGTCAACAGTTGGGGCGCATTCCCCTAGAGGGATCCATCAGGGGTCCGTATAGATCGTCAGAGGGTCGATCTTCAGTTGGTCAATCACCATAACTATGTGTGAGGGTAGGACACACTATTTGGGACAACTTCTAGTCAGATCTGAGGATTTTAGCCACCAAGGTGAACTTCCCAGTCTTGCAGCAGTTACCATGCAAGTTTCCATAGCTTGCAGCAGCAGATCTTCCAGCTCACATCTCAATCCAACAACAATCTTCTATTTTTCGGGTATCATTTTTATTGTTTATTTCTTGTATTCTGGCTCCGATCCTTTTGTCTTTGATCTAGCTAAATGATCTATTTTATTGAGTCGCATGCAACATTGTACTCAGTCTCATAACACAAATATATTATTGCAGTGTTTGGTGTCCTTTATTTGCATGCTTATTCAAATGTTATTAAACAACTCTTTATCTGAAACACACATGAAAAAACACCATGCATGTTAAAATTCAATTAATAAACGCATCTAGAAACCCAAAGTGTATCAGTTACAGTGTCAGATTCGAGACAGTTTAGTCACCTATTCCAATTTGCGGAATCAAGGATATTACATTGGTATCAAAGCTTTAGTCCTGCTAGCCTGTGAATAAAGACGATGAGTTCAGTATGTGACCTAGAGGGCCGTGAGCACGTAGGTGATGAGTATGTCACTTACAATAGACATAGGGAGAGGAGACCTAGGTCAGATTATCCCCCTTTTCCTCCCTATTCAGAGGAAGAGGCGCATAAGGAAGCAGAGAGAAGGGAAGAGCACGAGGTAGAGCGTGAGGCAGAGAGGATGTTGGGAGGTGGGTATGAGAGGTTGGAGGGTAGTGACAAGGCACCCATGTACCCAGATGCATTTTTCATGCAGGTTATCAACAATCTAGTGGTAAGTCAGTAGGCCATGACCTAGTCCTTGGAATAGATGGCCGACATATTGATTGCAGGGAGTATTCCAAGACCACATGTGTCACGTGTAGTGCAGGGGAACTTAGGGGCAGGTAGCAGACCCCAATCACCTACTCACACATATGCCTCTTCGAGTAGGATCCCCATACCACTATTCCCTAGTTTTTAGAGGGAACCCTTAGCAGTAGCACAACATCCTATAACATAGAGGCAACCTACTCAGGCAGAGGACATTGCAAAGTACAGGAGGGAGTACGCAACATTGGTCTTTGACTTCCATCAGGACATGACCCTGGTCAAGTACTATGGACTCAAGCTCAGGAACCACCCCAGAGAGCCTTAGAGGGGAGGACAACAACAATAGTAGAGTCATAACATGGATTTCATCTGGAAAGTTGGTAAACTTACCATACCTTCTTTTGACGGATCTTCCAAATGTACTATCATAGCGTGGGTACAAAATCTAGACACGTACTACAAGATCAACCAGATGATCGAAATAGAGTCTTTCAATTTCACTACCTTACATTTGGAGGATGAGGCACACGAGTGGTGGAATCATGGACTGGTGACACTAGGTCACAGTCACATCACCTCGTACAGGGAGTTCACAAAGAGTATCATGGACAGGTTTGGCAGGAGGGATCCATAGATCCACTTCAGGGACTTGGCTCAACTGAGACATACATGAACCACATAGGCATTCATCATAGAGTTTCAGTGGCTAGCAGTGGCAATAACAGATATCTCAGAGCCCAGGTTGATTATGTTGTTCACAGAGGGGCTCACAGAACCCTTGAGAGGATGGGTGAAGGCATACAAGCCTCACACCTTGTAGGTTGCCATATTACACACTCGATATCTAGTAGACTCAGTGACAAAGACTAAAACCTTTTCCAAACCCTTCATACCACATAAGTACCTAGACATGAAGCCATTTTAGAGAGAGTGGAAGGGAAAGGAGAAGTTGGATGACGAGATGAGGCGAGATCTTATGAGGAAGAAGCTCTGGTTCACCCACAAGGATCCTTGGGTCCTAGGCCACAGGTGCATGGGCAAGGGAGAGATCCATTATATTGAGGTGGAAACATAAAATGTGGATAGTGATGAGGAGGAACCATATAGTGGATCTACTAGCTCAGAGGAAGAGCCATCACAGGCGGAGGAGGAGCCTCCCCAAAGACCACCAACACCAACAGGGACCCAACCATGGATAGTGCCATAGCCTCGTGACAAGGCTAACATACAAACACCAACAAAGGGAGGATTCATAGCAACCCTTTCTAGTATTCCTAGGTATGACACCCTTCGGATCAGAGAGACTATTCAAGTACAATGAGAAATTTCCCTCATAGATGATGGGGCCACCCACAAATTCATTGATGCTTCATTGATGTCAAGGTGGGCACTTCAGACAGAGGAGTTTGAGGGGTTTGGTGTTGCAGTAGGAGATGGCCATACAATGGAATATCTAGACAAATTCTCAAACTTGGAGATAAAGCTATGTAACTACACCGTGAGAGACACATTTTATGTAGTTGAACTATCTGACACAGATGTGGTGTTGGGAGTCTAATGGCTGATCACCTTGGGAAATATCACCACCAACTACCAAACCTTGGAGATGGGGTTCAGAGACAGTGAGGGGAAGAGGATTGTGCTGAAGGGCATGTCGACAGGGGCACCCATGATAGTTTCGACCAAGAGGATGGAGAGGATCTTCCAACACGGGGAGGTAGCGTATGCTGCAAAGTGCTTGATCAAAGGGATTCATATGGTCAACAACAATATCAGATAGAGATTAGGACCTTTTTGGGGCGACATCAACATGTTTTGGGTCTGATTCCACCAGGGACACAACCTGACAGGGGGTTTGAGCACAACGTTGAGTTGGAGGAGGGGGCTAAACCCATGATCACAACACCCTATCATCATCCTTAGAGGTTCAAGGATGAGATAGAGAAAGCAATTAAGGAATTGCTAGTGGTGGGACACATCAGACCTAGCAGCAATCCATTTGCTTCTTCAGTTGTCTTAGTTCTGAAGAAGTATGGTACTATGAGGATGTGTATAGACTATCGGGCCTTGAACAAGAAAACTATCAAGGACCGATATCCTATCCCTCACATAGATGAGTTTATGGATTAACTACATGGGGGATTTTTCTTCTCGATGATTGATCTATGCTCTAGATATCATCAAATCAACATCCGAGAGAAGGACATAGAGAAGATGGCATTTCGATGCCACTATGGTCATTTTGAGATCCTAGTTATTCCATTTGGGCTAACCAATGCACCGGCTACATTTTAGTCTTGCATGAACCACATATTCAGGGATCAGTTGAGGAAATCAGTCTTGGTATTCTTCGATGACATCTTGGTTTACAAAAAGACATGGTGGGAACATCTAAGGCACTTGGATGAGGTACTCAACATCATGGAGAAACAGTCACTATATGCCAAAGAGTTCAAGTGTGAATTTGGCATGACATAGTTACTTTACTTGGGCCACATTATCAATGCATAGGGGGTATAGGTGCATTGGGAAAAGATTAGGGCCATTCTGGATTGGCCAACATCTAGTAATGTGACATAGTTGAGGATATTATTTGGGCTATGCATTTATTACTAGTGATTTGTCAAAGGTTTTTGTCAGTTGGGAGCACCACTTACAGATCTCACTAGGTAGGGGGCCTTCATCTAGACCGATGATTCATAGAAATCCTTTGATCACATGAAGGAATTCATGGGCACATGCCCAATATTGGCATTACCAAACTTCACATTATCATTTATAATAGAGTGTGATGCATCTGAAGAGGGAATCATGGCAGTTTTCATGTAGGGAGGACATCCCATTGTGTTTGAGAGAAGGAAGCTCAGTCAGTCCAAGAGGCTGTACTCCATTTATGAAAAGGAAATGATGGTGATCATGCATGCCTTGACCAAGTTCAAACAATATTCGGTGGGTAGAAAGTTCTTAGTCAAAACATATCATAACAATTTAAAGTATTTCTCTGAGAAGAAGGATCTCAATGAGCGTCAATAGAAATGGGTCACAAAGGTGCAATATTTTGACTTTGACATAGAGTATGTCAAGGGAAAGAAGAACATTGTGGCAAGTGCACTATCTAGGAGAACTGCAACGTGTTTTTTGATGGAGGTTTCAGAGGATTAGAAATCTCACTTGTTAGTGGAATATTCCAAGAACAAGTTCGCTTGTGAGATTCTGGATGGGCAAGTTTAGGACGACAGATACATGGTCATCGACGAAGTCATCTTCTAAAGGTAACGATTTTACTTAGTACTAGGTTTAGGTCTGAAAAAGAATATCTTAGCAACAGTCCACGACTCTCCACTAGTCGGTCACTAGAGTTTTTTCAAAACCATAAGATAGATCAGAGAGAGGTTCTCTTGGAAGGGACTCTGTAACACCCTGTTTCCCCCAAATTTGTAATTAATCCTAATATAGGAATTACCATGCTAAGGCATGATGAAAATGTGAATGTATGATGTGAATGGACCTTATGAAGAAGGTCGACGAATGTAAATAACATTATGAATTTATATTGCAGAACTGTTGAGAGGGGATGTGCTGAAAAGAGACCACGATGGCGGTGGAAGGCACCTAGAAAAGTGGCGTTAACTTCCACTGAGGATTAATACCTTATTTGGATTCCACTGGCTCAGAGAACCAAAAGCAGCTTGTTGGCCCTGAATTAAATGTCTCGCAGGCTGGTAGGTAGATGGTTTAATGAGGGATGGGAGGTGAACCGCCCATCCGTAGAGTTGTCAGGCCTGATCTACGTGAAGGTAATCGCGCCACACACAACCTCGCAAGAGGATAAGGCGTGGGGTAGAAGCGATTGGGAGGGCAGACGCGAGGGGAGAACTCTGGCGATATGAAGAGTGAGTGATAGCAGAGAGGAAGGATTACAACCTTCGCTCCTGGTCATTGGCAAATCTGGACCGTCCGATTTACGGAGGCTAGATGTCGAGAGATTAACCGCATCGGTAAATGGGGATCAAGAGTTCAGGAGTCCTGTGATCGAGAGTTCGGACTCTCATGATGATAAACCCCGATGAATAGATGAGATTCTTTCGAAGGGTCTCAGGTTCTGTAATGACCGTCATCTGTGGAGATGAGACATCAACTTTAAGCTAGGGCGTGAATACGCCTTAGGGTAAGTAGTGAGTAGATCTGGATGGCCAGAGTCCACCCGCCGAGATCTACCACTGAGGATGCNTTAACACGTCTTGTCTTAACACGTGTTAAGCCGACACACGCAACTCTCGAACAGTCGAGATTAACTCATCATGATCAACGGTGCTCAGGTGGATTCCGAACCCCCCTTTCCATTCTTCCTTTAATGGGGGGGGGTCCGGAATAGTGTGGCGTGTGAAGTGGGGCCCCCTCCTGTCATGTCGACTACCGTGTCAAGTTTCCTTTCTGCCACATGTATTCCACTTAACCGCACGATGGGGCATGTTCTCATTGGTTGTTCTCTACCCCTGTTGGGATTTGTTCCTAATGGCCATTTGCTAACCCTGTAGGGATCCGTCCCTATTGGTCGGTCGCTAGCCCTGTCGAGGTTTGGCAGTTGCAGAGTCGAACGATTAAGACATTATTGTAGCATCGAGGCACAAAATAAAAATAGGCACTGCGTTCAAACTAAACCGTGATCATGACCCGCGATCACATGGGAACGAAGAGAGAGAGAAAGAGTCAGCTTATGCTGGGCCTCCATGGATGCTTAGGGCTTCTGATTCGGCAGAAGACCAGAAAAATCCAATTTAGGTAGTGGGTGTGTGACAAAGTGGTATCAGAGCATGGTTACAACACTTGGCCTGCTTGGGCTCAGGTACGAGCCGCGTTAGAGGATATTATTATCTGTGTTTTCTCTTTAAGGGGAAGGATTACAGAATTAGACTGTAATCTGGAAATTTCTATAACCCTCTGTTAAGAAGGTAACTGCTCTCATAGGAATAGGGATGCACTGATCATTATTACTGATAAGATTTGAGTGCCAATAACAGAGGTGGAATAAATTTTTCTATGAAGCTGCACGAGTCGGACAAGGGACCTGAACTGAGTTGTTCTGCTTTAATGTAACAATGGTTACCTACTAAAGCAGGTAGAGTCTCTTGCAATTAAGATGGCTGGTTAGGTAAGGATTAATACCCAAAGGAAGAACCCCTTCATGATTTGGGAAATTTGGTAAGGACTAGTAGGATCCTTAGAAAGTTATGACCACTGTATTATTAAGAGACTAAACCATGAACATATAATTCCTCATGAATGAGAGGACTAGTAAAAATATGTAAGGTCAAATTTACCTAACCTATAATGGTTAGAATCGACAGTGAGGATAACCTGTTTGAGGAGTCCTTTGGGACTGTTGCAAATCCCCAAGAGTGACCCTTTCTGATCGTTTCCATAAAGAGAGGGTAACACCCGTATGAGTTAGGACTATGAGATTAGTCCTGTAAGTAACTTAAAAATCTCAGAAGATATAGCAGGAGAAATCCTTCAGAAAAGAATTTTGAAGATTGGATGGGATCTAGAGTCAAGATCCATTCAGAAAGAACCAAAACGTTTTGGGTTGTTTGATCTCACGAAGTAGCACACTGGTTAGTTGCAAGGAGATACCGGAATTTCGCAAGACCAAAAGGCTTGGGAGAAGCAATGAGAAATTCGCAAAAAGATCATAGTCGATGATCAAGGAGCGAATTGGACCATTGAGTGTCCAGAGAAAATTTCGCAATTCTGGAGATCGAAGGATTCGAGGTTTTTCATAATAGAATCCCCGAAGTCGTGAAATGTGAAATCGCGACATAATCACAACCGTTGGTTGGAGAGCCATTGGTGACCGTTAGACCTAATTAATCAGTGGGGAGGATAAGGCTGATAACCTCTCATCACTCAAAAGCTCAGGAGGAATAGTATTCGTTAGATTGGAATCAACGAGAGCCGTTGATCTAGAGCTTTGAAGTTTTGTCTATGGGAAAATGGAAGCGTAGACTTCCCAAAGTCACGCCAGGTAAATCACCAATTTGATCTGGTCCATTGATTTCCAGAGAGATCTGGACCGTGGGATCCAGATTGACGGGCCTGCATAGACTAGAAGTTGGGAAATGGTGGAGCGTTGTCCACGGATTCGCCAAAATACAGTATCCTGATGTGTGTCTGAAAATTGACCCCAGATTCTGAGCAAAGGGTCATGTAGATGAAAGAGCCAAGAAAACCTTAGCCTTGGTCTTTCGGGTTTTCAGATTTCGGGAGTTAGGGAAAACATAATTCCTTGCAACGGAAATTCCAAAATCGCAAAATGCAAAGTGCCCTTTTAAATTTGGATCGTGGTCAACGCCGGTGGTTGTGTGAGGAGAGGGTGTAAGCTAGTATGATGAATAGTGCATGAGTTTAATGCACTGAGGAGCTTCCTATTAAGAAGCCTGATACTCATACCAGTGAGGTGTGAATGATATATAGAACATGCAAGTAATGCACATGTATGATGTAAGAGTATAAATATACCAAAGGCCCAACATGATGGCCTTGATGAGTGAAACGTGAGGCAAGACTTACACTTGCCAAAATTAAATGAATACCATGGATGCATGGTTGACTCCATTCTGAAGAGTCGTGAAGGATCTGTCTTGAAGGATAGCTTAAAGGGAATGTACTCTATATCCCCAGGAAAATCCAGTACAATTAAAGGAAAGAGTAAACAAGCAAGGATGCTCTATTGTCATGATAAGAGGCAAATGTTTATGCCTTTGCAGATCACATGAGAAGGATGGTGACCAATCCTGAGATGACTGATTTAAAAAAAATAAAAATAAAAAATGTATGTAGGCTATGAAGTATACCTACGATAGCTACATGCAGGCTTAGGATTGTGTAAGTGGTTAAGAACATCATAGATGTAAATTAACAAAGATGCATGTTTATATTCCTTAAGGGGAATATTTGGTAGACCACAAAAAAAATCTAACTCAAGGTTGAGGCCATCATAGTGGTGATGGATCTGCAACAAGGAAGTTGCATGCTGAAGGAGTTCCTGGTGGAGGAACTGTGTAAAGTCTCTGTTAGAGGAACATAGTCACAACCCTGATAATTGTTGAAGGATTGGACAATGAGCTGCAAGGCCTATTCATGTATAAGAATCCTGGATTACATTTTTGGAAGAATCAGGTAAGTAATAGAAGATTGATAAATGAATATGGACCATTCTAATAACCTAACAGAAGTGTGTAGGATGCACACATTCCTGATTCATTATGAACCGATAGTTGCTACTAAAGCATGTCGAAGTATCCTAAGAAATTAGGATGGGCCTAAACCAGAGATGCTCAGAAAAGAGCAGTTGTGGAAACCAGTTTGGCTGATAAGAGGCTAGTAAAACCCTCAATATGATTAACTGAATAATTGGGTACGTTTAATTGATATGGCTCGGTTGAAGATGTGATTAAGGAAAGGCAGTGATACCTTAGAGGTAGCTTGACTTGACTGAAAATCCCCAGGCGATGTAGAAAGAATTGGAAGAAGGGGAGAGCCCTCAATTCCTTCCTTGACTGTGCATCATGCTTCTATGGGATGAGGAAGCCAGTACATTGATGAACGAAAATGCTTTGACACAATAGTAATGATGGTTGTAATGTTGTGAAAACAATTGAGAACCCTTATGTTACACTCATGAAAAACATTAAAGATAATGTGATGAAGTGCATACAGATATGCTAGACATGCCTGAAAATGTTTTTTTTTATTAATTAAATGCTACGATATTTGCATTTCAATTTCATGACGATTAATATGCCTATGGTGTATGTCATGTGTAGAAAGGAATAATATTAGAACTATTGAGGAAGACAGTTTCCAATAATGAACGGCCTCAAGCAGAGGGTGACCATGGAAAGGCTGCGGTCGAAAGGTTGTTGACGGGACTGTGGAAACCCCGCTAAAGTACTACTGATAAGTTAGAGGACAGAGAAAGGGTGCAAGCAGCCAAGAACAGGTATAAAGGTATTCGTGCCTGTGTGGCACATGGTATGAAGGGATTTGGTAAGAACCCCTTCCGAAATTTTTATTATTGCATGTTATACCTGAAAAATTGAAAGGGCAGTTGTATGCCTTGGATACCCGAGTAGGGTATAATTCGGGGAGGATGGCTTGAATAATGGAGGCACAGACCTTTGGTACTAAAAGACCGATTGTAACCTTCGGAATAATTCATGAACTGATATGTCATGAACACATGGACCAATCAAGGAACGATTGGAAACAAAAGTGCTCATAGATATCACGATTGCTTGGAATTACTTTCAGGAAATGCATATCTGCATAAAAGACAAACAATGGATTCCTCATTGAGGAAGGAGGACCTTCCAACATTTTTACTCACAAGTTATAGGTGTTAGAGAAAATCAAATGTGGGTGGCCATGAGTGTTGGCACCCTGAATATTAATGAAGGCATAATGTGTGGGAGCATTCATGCGAAACTTTTAAGTTAATATGTACTAATTTGGGGTCATGACCGACCTATAGCAGGGAGCGTGGATCCTGTTTTAAGAATGAATGAAAACAAGTAAACCATATGAGGAGAGGATCGGTTAAATCCCAATACCCCGTGACCGAGAACCGGTCCTAAAGTGTGACAAACTTGAAATCAATGCAAGAATGCATTGGGTATGAATGTGGCCAAGGATAGTGGCACAGTTGTTAAAACCCTTTGAAATGTTGAATTACGTTTGAATATGTGTGTGTGTGTGTGTGTGTGTGTGTGTGTGTGTGTACATAGAGAATCTAACCATTTTTCTTGGCTAATCGAGGAATGAATTGCAGGAAGAAGAGGGTCATGGATATGGTAGTAAGGTAAGCCCATAGGAAAGACCGATTGCATGCTGGGCCAAACTGCAAGGAATGGTATTTCCTTTTGAGGGAGTAATTTAATCATTAAGTATGCACAATTCTGAGGTTGTTATCATGATGTAGTAAAGGTGCAATAAAATGTATATGCATGGAAAAGCTAACAAGTTGTTTAGTCGATTTAAGTTGAAAGTACAGGAAGCAAAAGGGGTCTTGGATATGGCAGCATTGTAAGCCCATAATGAAGTCCAATTGCCTGCTGAGCCAAACCATTATGGGAAGGAAAGTCCCATAATTATGAATTTGTTTCTTGTGCGGAACAAATATGAAAACAGATCGTGCGAATGGACAAATCTGTGGGTGACAGGTTTGCAAATAAAATTTTGAAAGTTAGAATTGATAATGATGTCTCATGAATTTTGTATACCTGTGATACAGGTGAGAAGAAAAGACATGTTCAGAAAGGAACAATTGAAGGCTATCAAAATTGAAGGTGATGAACATGACTACTACAGAGCCATGAAAACCTTGTGATGAGTCATGATTGCCTGAAATAAAATTTTGTTGAGGTAACACCAGCCGGAGGGATGCCTTGGCAGAACAAGTCCGAGGGATGCCTCGACTGTAAGACTTGATAGAGTCTCTAAAATTCTTCCTGTGCGAGAAAACCTTGCCAGGGAAAGATGGATCGCCCGAGGGACTGTATAATAGTGAAGGGGATGCCTGAGCCTAGGCCTGGAGGGTAAGCGACTGCAAGGAAGAGGAGACCTTAATAATTTTTGAAAACTATTGGAATAATGCACACAATGGGTAGTTTCCCATGCGGGGAAAACCTTGGAAGGGAAGATGAAATTATGATGGCTTTTGTGAGCTATTGAATTGGAATTATGCATCCAACAGGTACGTCAAGGAGGACGATGAGCATGGATAACAAAAATTACCATGTGGATACAGATCCACAAACTGCACAGATAAGTATTGTGCTAAGAATATGAGATTTTATTTTTCTTTTGAAATTTGAACATTAGTAAAGACGTTTTTGCACAAAATTATGAATTAATGTGCTTGTTGTCCAGGAATTATTGAAGGAAGATGACGAAGATCAAGACTTTTGAAGTGGTCGAATAAGAAAGGAATGACATGTGTTTTGAGAAAGAACACCAAGGATGGTGTTCCTATAAGGGGGAGGGAATTATAACACCCTGTTTCCCCCAAATTTGTAATTAATCCTAATATAGGAATTACCATGCTAAAGCATGATGAAAATGTGAATGTATGATGTGAATGGACTTTATGAATAAGGTCGATGAATGTAAATAACATTATGAATTTATATTGCAGAATTGCTGAGAGGGGATGTGCTGAAAAGAGACCACGATGGCGATGGAAGGCACCTGGAAAGGTGGCATTAACTTCCACTGAGGATTAATACTGTATTTGGACTCCACTAGCCCAGAGAACCAAAAGCAGCTCGCTGGCCCTGAATTAAATGTCTCGTAGGCCGGTAGGTAGATGGTTTAATGAGGGATGGGAGGTGAACCGCCCATCTGTAGAGCCATCAGGCCTGATTAGCGTGAGGGTAATCACGCCACACACAACCTCGCAAGAGGATAAGATGTGGGGTAGAAGCGATTGGGAGAGCAGATGCGAGGGGAGAACTTTGGAGATATGTAGAGTGAGTGATAGCAGAGAGGAAGGCTTGCAACCTTCGCTCGTGGTCACTGGAAAACAAAGATGTAGTCTCACAGCATCGTGGTCTTAGCTCAGGGGTGGATAGTGGTAAATCCGCTGGGAGTCGCTAAGCCTATGGTTGGGTGGAAACAAGCACCCCTCTCAGCAGTTGCTTGACCCCTGGTGTTATTTCGGATAAGTGTTTTGCCTTTGGCATCTTGAAAAATATATGTATATGTTTATTCTGATGATTATGCCCATAAGCTGTGAAACTGTGAATGATTTCATTGTAAGAATGTCTATATGGTGTCTTGATCAGTACTAGTAGTTGTATGTTTAGATGAAAGGACTACGTATGGCTTATGTTCTCTTAAATCATTGTTTATATGTATATTGATCTAACTCAGACCTCATGTCTATTCCTCGGGAGAAAGACACCCTTATCTGCCTCAGATAGCACCCTGGGTGAACCTCCCCATAGAAATACCCTTCTTGGAAAGGCCATCAAGAACCGGGAAGGGGGATGTGAAGGCGCAAGGCCTTAAGACACCCATGATAATTATCAAGTCGACAGATGAGATTCCATTGGAAGATCTGTGGTCGCTCACGACCATCGGATTAGAAGAAGAAGATGGAGTGTTAAGTATCTTAACCTTGACAGGTATTGATCGACGGACAAGATCTCGTCGGGAAATCTGCGGTCAAACACGACTGTTAGATTGGTGGGAGAAAGTAGGGTGTTAAACGCCTTACCATTTGGTTTCTCTATGTCTTCGTGGGTAGCGAAGAGATCGGGGTCGCAGATCCCTAAGGGTCCATGAGAATATCTGGACCGTTGATTTTTCCATGTCCAGGGAGCCGTGGAAGAATGCACAGGTAGGAGCCAATCTAAGCCGTCAGATCTAGGCTGGAAAACCCGACAGCCGTTGGATCTGCCAGGAGTTACCTGAGGGTTAGAACTCCAGTATATAGGGGTGAAAACCCCGAGATATATCTGAGCTGTTTGATTGATGGAGGCCACGTGTCATAAGATCTCCCATTTCGGGAAATCAAGAATCGCGGAATCGGGAGTCCTGTTGACAAGGGATCGGGACTTTCCATGGTGGAAACCCCGGGACAGATCGGGACCGTCTGATTTAAGGAGGCTACGTGTCGAGAGATTAACTGCATCGGGAAACGGGGATCAAGAATTCGGGAGTCCCGTGATCGAGAGTTCAGATTCTCGTGATGATAAACCCCGATGAATGGACGAGATTCTTTCAGAGGGTCTCAGGGTCTGTAATGACTGTCAGATGTGGATATGAGACATCAAATTTAAGCCAGGGCGTTAATATGCCTTAGGGTAAGTAGTGAGCAGATCTGGATGGCCAGAGTCCACCTGCCCAGATCTACGGCTGAGGATGCATTCTGGAGCCCCCTTGCCATTCTGCCTTTAATGGGGGGGGGGGTCCGGAATTGGATGCGCAACTCTTGAACGGTCGAGATTAACTCNGGGGGGGGGGGGGGGGCAGAATAATGTGGCATGTGAAGTGGGGCCCCCTCCTGTCATGTCGACTACCGTGTCGAGTTTCTTTTCTGCCACCTGTATTCCACTTAACCGCGTGACAGGGCCTGTTCTCATTGGTTTTTCTCTACCCCTATTGGGATTTGTTCCTAATGGCCATTTGATAACTTTTAAGGACCTGTCTCTATTGGCCGTCCGCTAGCCCTGTCGAGGTTCGACGGTTGCAGAGTCGAACGATTAAGACATTACTGTAGCATCGAGGTGAAAAATACAAATAGGCACTGCGTTCAAACTGGACCACGATCACATGGGAACGAAGAGAGAGAGAAAGAGCCAGCTTATGTTGGGCCTCCATGGATGCTTAGGGCTTCTGATTCGGCAGAAGACCAGAAAAATCCAATTTAGGTAGTGGGTATGTGATAGACTCAAACAAGATGTTATGAGGTACATCAGTGAGTGTGTGACTTTTTAGGAGAACTAGTCAGAGTATACCTTTCCAACATGGTTTCTTCAGTCGCTTCTCATTCCGGAGAAGAAATGGGAAAACATCTCAATGGACTTCATCATAGGCCTACCCAAGGTTGATGGTAAGTACTGTATCTATGTGGTGGTCAATATATTGACCAAGTTTTCACATTTCTATGCCATTCCAACAGATTACATCACAGTACAGGTGGCAGAGCTATTCTTTCGGGAGGTTTTTAGACTTCATGGGTTGCCATGGAACATAGTCAGTGACAGGGAAAGTTAGTTTATTGCACATTCTGGAGGGAGTTGTTCAGATTGGTGGGGACGAAGTTGACACCCAACACTAGTTATCACCCTCAAATAGATGGGTAGACATAGATAGTCAATAAGTGGTTTGAGGGGTACTTGAGGAATTATCTGAGCGGATAACAAAGAACATGGGTTAGGTGGATGCATCTAGGAGAACATTGCCACAACACCACCTTCCACATGTCTATTGGCATGACACCATTCTGAGCATTGTATGGTTACGATGCTCCCACTTTGATAGAGTTGGTTTTAGGGGATAGCAGGGCTCCCAAAGCCAAATAATGGATCACAGAGAATCAAGAGATTCTTAAGGTACTAAAACAAAACCTCCAGACAATGCATAATCGACATAAGATGAGTGTAGATAGGCACAAGACAGAGTGTAGCTTCGAGGTCGGGGACTTGGTTTTCCTGAGACTACAACCTTACATACAATCATCTCCGAAGAAGAGTGGAATAGCTAAGCTTAAGCCTAGATTCTATGGACCTTATAGAATCATACACAGGGTAGGCGAAGTCTTCAATGAAGTAGAGTTTCCAAAGGGGAGTCATATCCATAATGTGTTTCACATGTCTTACCTCAAGAAGGCCGCGGGGAAATTCATTAGAACTTCAAAGGAGCTTCCACCTTTGGATGAGGAGGGGCAGTTAGAGTTGGTTTCAAAGGAGGTACTGGATTTCTATTAGAGGAGATTGAGGATCAGGGTCATTAGGGATTGTTTGATCAGGTGGAGAGGACTTCCAGTAGAGGATGCTACTTGGGAGAGAGAGAATATCTTGAAGCACCCTGGATTGGTATTGCTTGAGGACAAGCAATCTCAAGAAGTGAGGATTGTAATTCCCCTTTCTAAGGAGGAGCTATAGAGAGGAGGGATTAGTATTCTAAACAACCTCATTAGACTATAGCTAGGGTCAGACATGGGTAAACATGGTCACTAGAGGTCACTTCAGCAAACGACGTTATAATTTGAAAGTGACATTTAGCTAAAAGTGACTAAAAAGTGCATTTAAGTGGTTTTGAGATAAAAATAGAGAAAGCACTTAAGTGAGGAGCTAAGAATAGAGTCAACATCAAATTAGGGATTTGGTGAGTATATGTGGAGAAAAAGTGACCTAATTCAAAATTATGCATATTTTGAGTTGATAGTTGAGGATAGAGGCGACTTCTTAGGTTCAGGCGAACCACAACTTTGTGGATTTCAGGAGGAAGACACCCAGAGGTTGATTTCGGTGTTGAGAGACACACCCTATTCACTGGGAAGATCATCCATATCTTCCATTGTACTTCAAAAACAATTATACAGGTTGTAGCAGTGAGGGCACACTTATCCAAGGTTGAGGGTGAAACTCCTGAAAAGACATAGAGGTTTGACTTGTCCCGGTGAGGGAGAATTCAGGGATTCCTTTCCGACCAATTTGAGAGGAAATTAGGGTGCATATATTGCCTGATTTCTCATCATATTTCGATAGAGAAATCATATTGGGCGCATCATTCATCCAGTGAGGGTGTGCCAGTTGGGAAGGATACATTTGGGGTTCCCAAGGGATCATCATATTAGATCCAGGGAAATTATTTCAACGCATTTCCGAGGAACCTAGGGTGCTCATTTTGAGACCCTTATAGTGAGATTCTGCCAGTGGAATCTCTAGGGCACAGATGCTGGCAATAGTTGGGGCGCATTCCCCTAGGGGGATCCATTGAAGGTCTGTACAAATCATCAAAGGGTCGATATTCAGCTGCTCAGTCACCGAGACTGTGTGTGAGGGAAAGGTGCACTGTTTGGGATATTTTCCAGTCAAATCCAAGGAGTTTAGCCACTAGGGTGAACTTCCTAGTCTTGTAGTAGTTGTCGTAGCTTGCAACAGATCTTCAATCTCACATATCGATCCAAAAATAGTCTTCTACTTTCCGAGTATCATTGTTATTTTTTATTTCTTGTATTTCGACTCAAATCCTTTTGTCTTTGATCTATCTGAGTGATCTATTTTATTGAGTTGCATGCGACATTGTCTCAGTCTTAGAACGTAATTATATTATTGGAGTGTTTGGTGTCCTTATTTATTTGCATGCTTATTCATATGTTGTTAAACAACTCTTTACCTAAAACACACATGCAAAAACACCACGCATGTTAAAACCCAATTAATAATCACATCCAAAAACCCAAAGTGTATTAGTTACAGTGTCAGATTCGGGACAATTTAGTCACCTATTCTGATCTGCGCAATCAGGGATATTATAGGAAAGGGGGTGGAACCACAAAATTCACGTGCCACCATTGTCATAAAACTTACATAGGTTCCTATACCTATGTGAGAAATCATCTATGTGGGATTATGCACTAGAATGAAGGTAAGACTATAGGAGTCGTAACCTATGTGCAAGTGCTACCCAAAGAAAGACTCAAATATCAAAGGGAAGAGGAGGATGTAGAATAAAACAAATCCAAAAGAACAAGGGTTGAACATGAGAGTTCACAAAAAATGTTCATTGGTTGATCCACATCCCCCCTTTCTAGTGGATTCTCGCCTTCATATTCAAGGTGAGGAACACTATCAAATTTCCTTAACCAAGGTTGTAGAGATGACATGAATGCAAAAAATTGTACATTTCTCTATGCATGCAGTATACCACTCAATGTTATTCTCTCATCCTATTGACATGAAATGGTACAAGCCATCAATGGTGCCCCTAAATGATACACAAGCCTCGGGTATGACAAATATAGAACCTTGGGACTTGACAGGGAAAGAACCAAAATCCATGGTGCTCTAGTAAAAATTACAAATGCTTGGAACCAACATGGGGTATCAATTGTATATGATGGTTGGACAAATGTTAAAGGAAGGCCATTGATAAATATTCTTGGTGTGTCTGCTAGTGGTGCAGTCTTCCTTTCAACACATGACTACTCAAATCACTACAAGACCAATATTAATATTGCATATGCCTTGATTAATATTGGGCCCTACAATGTGATTCAAGTCATCACTGATAATGTTGCTAATTGTAAGGAAACACGAGTAATCATTGAGGATAGGTGCCCCAATATATTTTGGTTAGGGTTTTTGGTTCACACTATCAACCTTTTGATGCATGATATCATTAAAATGAAGGACCGTGATTATATATGGATTGGTTCTTTGTACATGAGAGAGAAGAAGATGATAATATTTATTACCAATCATACCATGGCCCACTTCATTTTCCACAATCACTCCAAGATGGAGTTACTAAATATTGCGAAGACCAGATTTGCTAGCTATTATTTGACCTTCAGGTGCCTTTTGAAGGTAAGAGAGGAATTGGCTAGTATAGTATCGATTGATTCAAGGAAAGATATAAAATACAGGGCTACATACGCCTCTGACAGAATTGAATTTTAGGAGGTGGAGGACATGGTTCTTCATGGTCAGTTTTGGAAACAATTTCAGTATATTCTATAGTTCACCAGACCCATTTATAGTATGATTTAGTTTGTAGATAAGAATCAACCGATTGGGGAGGTGTATGAGAATATGGATATCATTCTAGACCAGATCAAAGAAATTGTTGAGTTGAGGGATACTATCTTGTATGATAATATCCATAAAAATGTGGTCAAAAGGTGGGATAATACAAATGTTCCACTCCATTCCCTAGCATATGTCCTGACCCAAAAATATTATTCTCCATCTTGGTTGGTCCAATGAGCACCTGGGGGTGGGGTTAGGAGAAAACCACACATAGATATAGAGGTTCAAAATAGATAGATAATTTCATTAGACAAGTTGGTACCCCAGGAAGAGGATTGTGCTCTAGTATGAAGCAAATTGAACAAGTACATCAATGAGCATGGAGTCTTTGGTAACTTGCATGCAACCAATGATCAACATAGGTTGGGTTCTATCAAATGGTGGAACATGTATGGCTACTCTACCACATATTTTCATGAATTAGTAGTGAAGGTGATTTATGAGGTGGTTAAAACCTCTTCTATAGAGAGGTGTTGGAGCACCTATAGCTTCATCCATACTGTAAAGAGAAACATGAGTGAAGATCGAGCATAAAGCTTAGTTTATGTGCATTAAAACTTGAGGTTGTTGTCCCATTATTGTGATGCAAGAGATAATGATAATTCTAAAAGATATGCGACTTCAAAAAACAATCCATAGGAGAATAATTTGGAGGATGGAGCCATGGTTTTAGAGTGCTTGGAAGTGGAAATTTTGTGTGATCATGATGGTGATCCTCAGACATCCCACCGCCATCCACTAGCAAGGTTATAGGTGCAATGATTTTTCCATTATCTTCACAACATCCATTGTCACATGGGGGCCATTCAGTTGTTGTTCATGTTCCACGAACACTTTCACCTACTCCTACTCCTCTTCTTCAAATATCATGGGAAAAGTAACTAGAAGTTTCTCATGACAAGAGGAAAACTTAGTGCATAATACATAATACTTACTATTGTATACTAGATCTCTTTTTCTTTTTCCTATTTAGAAATAGTCTCTAGAACTTAGTACTTTGTCTTTATCATGTCTTATTTTGTAAACAATTGAACATTATATGACAGTTTACCGTTGAATTTTGAACTATAGACTACATATTACAACTCTTTGGTAATGAATATGATGCTCTAGAGTCTATTTCATTTTGTGGTTGATGTTGTCTTTTACAATCTATTGATGAAATTTTTTATGATTGATGTTATATGTGTACTAATGATCTAGGTGGACAATGGTGGACACCCACCTATTCTTCTAGCTCAACATATAATTTCTATTTTGGTATTTTTTCTACAGTTTTTTGGCTCCCAAAATTCCTGGGCCATTTTGAGGCCATGAATGACATTTTTTTGACGTGGCATCACCCAATAGATTTCTATGGGAATGTATTGGGTCATTTGGAATGTGTACGCGTTGGCTAGACCTTTCCAATGAGGTATCAAGCACCCCAAAAAAATATCGTATGCAAATGTTACTCCCTAGGGATGTTGACGTATCAACTACCCCCATCGGGACCCACAAATGTTTTTGGCATTTAATCATTTGGGGTTAGGGTTTTCTCATTTATGCTTTATGTTAAAAAGGCCTTGGGACCCTCTTAAAATCTCGAAGTAGCAGCGTAGGGATAAGTATTGATCAACGGATGAGATCCTGTCGGGGAATCTACAGTCATTCATGATCGTTAAATCAAAGGAATAAATGAGGGCGTTAATTGCCATTAACCCTTTTTTCCTCTATCTTCGTGAATAGAAAGGAAATCTAAATCGTAGACCCCCAGGATCCATGAGAACATCTGAACCATTGGTTTTTCCACGTCCAAAGAGAAGTAGGAAAGGGCGCGGCATTGGGACCGATCTAAACCGTCAGATCTTAGTTAGGAAACCCGACAGTTATTAGATCCATAGGGAGATAGACAAGGGCTAAGCCTCGTGAATAGGGGGAAAAGGATCCGAGCTGTCCATCCAAGGAGGACAGGTGGCAGAGATCCAGAGAACTCGTGAACTTGGAGGTTCATGAGGTAGGAGTCCAAAAGTTGGATGCTCCAAGTCACGAATGGCGAAGCCACGAGAGGATCAGAGCCATCCATCTGAGGAGGACAGGTGGCAGAGATCTAGGGAACTCGTGAACTCGAAGGTTCGCGAGGTAGGAGTCCAAAATTTGGATGCTCCAAGTCGCGAATGGCGAAGCCACGAGAGGATCAGAGCCATCCATCCGAGGAGGACAGGTGGCAGAGATCCAGGGAACTCGTGAACTCGGAGGTTCGAGAGGTAGGAGTCAAAAATTTGGATGCTCCAAGTCGCGAATGGCGAAGCCATGAGAGAATTAGAGCCGTCCATCTGAGGAGGACAGGTGGCAGAGATCCAGGGATCTCGTGAACTCGGAGGTTCGCAGGGTAAGAGTCCAAGCATTTGGTACTCCAAGTCGCGAGACGCAAGGAGCGAGGAAGAAGGGTAGCCATTGGATCTGGGTCACAGGAGAACCGTCAGATCTACACGTAGGATCGTGTATCAGGGTTTTGTAGGTTGAAGCCCGTGATCTTGGCAACAGAAGCTACGAAGTCATGAAGCACGATATTCTGATGAGATCATAACTGCCCATTATTTGGGACGCATGTCAGGAGATCCCGAGGAGTTGGGGATCGGAGAATCAAAGTATTCAAAGGTGTGAATCTCTTACATGTTGGAATCGCGAAACGCGATACTCCAACAGGCAGGAATATAGCGTGGGCCACATAGGATTCGGTGGAGGACAGGTGGCAGGTTAAAGACTGGGAGCCATTGGAGAATCGGGATTTGAGGAGTCGGGAATCCTGTAGGCGCATGCATTTTGGCATCGCAAACCCCGAAACCCCCAACGAGGGGTAAGGTTGTGGTCACAGGGTGATGGTCACGTGGACTAGGGGCTGAGCCAAGAGGGCTAGCGTGAAAAAGGCGCGTCGAGAATCGGAGAATCGCGAGTCTTGGGGACATTTGCACATCGACATTGAAAACGCTGAAATCCCGATAGGAGCCTAGGACTGTGGCCATATGAAGTCAGGTCACATAGACCAGCAGCATAGCCGGTAGGACTAAGGTAAAAAGGATCCCATCAGAAATCGGGGATTTTGTCCCTTGAGGTAGAACGAAAATTTTTACTACGTTATAATGGGTATGTGACAAATTGGTATCAGAGCATGGATACAACACTTAGCCTGATTGGGCTCATGCACGAGTCGCGCATAAACCACGTTCGAAGCACTTCTATGAGGAGTAACTCCCTAACTTAAATCCCCTGTCCAGGATTAAAAACTTGGAAAATGAGAACCCGACTGTGTATGCAAGTAAAAGAAGTTATGAATTTATGCGAAATTTATAAAAATGAATTTAACTCTTGGCTAACAACCAGCGTTTGTCTTTTCACTCAAGCGGACGATCAACCGTGGGGATCTACAAATGAAGAGAATGGTGACTCACCAAGAGGTGGGAGAAGGCTTCCACAATAGAGATGAAGAGTCTGACGAAAGAAGAGCAATCGGAACCCCTTCAGGCCTAGCTGAGACTATGAGGAGTCTCATGGTCGAATTACAAAGTTGCAAGGCCGATAATGAAAGGATGATGAAAGAACAATAAAAGAAAACCGAAATTAATGCAGTTCTACTACAGAAGTTATCCGACCTACAACAACAAATGAAACATGAACCTGATATGCATAATCGTGGTCATGTCAGTGGCCACACTGAGAGAAGCACGTCCAGAAAGGTCCACCCCATAGGTAAAGGACCAGTGCCAGACGATTCCACTGAGAAGGAAGCTGGCAATTCAGAAGGCTCTTCGAGCAGCAGGACCAGTCCCTATTCTCAAAAGAAACAAAAGAAGCAAAAGACTTCCAAGAGTCATAAATTTGAGGAATTCAAGAAGGCCAAACCTCCCTCCTTCGACGGCGAGATAAAGAAGGGAGAGGAAGCTGAGGCTTGGCTACTCAGACTGAAGAAATATTTTAGAGTCCATGACTTTTCAGAGAATTTGAAGGCCTGAGTGGCCACTTTCAATCTAAACGGAAAGGCTTCCATCTGGTGGGAAGACCTTAAGAACATGAAAGGGGTCCGCGAGGAGGACCTGTCTTGGAAACAGTTTGAGAAGTACTTCCGGAAGAAGTATTTGTCAGAAAGGTATTTTGACGAGAAGGCTAAAGAGTTCTATGAACTCAAACTAGGACAACTTACTATAGAGGAGTATGTCAACAAATTCCTCGACTTACTGAGACATGTACCCTACATCAAAGCAGAGACGGCGAAGGCACAATGCTTCATCAGTGGGCTACCATGGGAATATCGAAACTGAATTGAATTTGACAAACCAAAGACCTTAGAAGACACTATACGAAAGGCAACATATTGTCATGAACAATATGGACATCGGGCAGAGTCTCGTGGAGACTGGAAACAAAAGAATGGTTATAAATTTAAGAAGAAAGGGAGCAAATCCTCATGATTGAAAAACTACAAGAAGAACCACAGAATGAACTTTCCAACCTGGAGTGTACTCCAGCAGAACTTTTCCCTCGGTGGACAGAAATAAAACTTCTGGACCTATACCAGTAAAGACTGATAACCCAAAGAGAAAACCTTTGGAATGTTGGGATTGCGGAGGAGAGCATCTCCGGAGAGACTGTCCACAACGACAATAGAATAGTCTAAAGGTTTATAACATGCAGGAAGATACCACATTCAATGATGTGGGAAGGAGTGTGCAACAAATTTATGTAGCCTTGGATAATAACCAAGCTGGCCACCAAGCTTCAGTGGTGGAAATAGAAGGTATGATTTTCAACCATCTGGTGTCTGTTTTGATTGACCCTGGTTCAATATTGAGTTATATATCCCCTAGATCTATTGATAAGTGTAAGCTACAGCAACAGAAGCAAACTAAACCATGGTTGGTACAGTTAGCCACTGGCACCAAAAGAAAGGTGGTAGAGGCCGTACCANACCCAAGCAACCCTTAATGTATTACCCCTAGGATCATACGATCTGTTGATTGGTATGGACTGGCTGGCCACCCATAAAGCCAAATTGGACTGTTACTATAAAACCTTAGAATGTGTGAGCGAAGAAGGAAAAAGGATAACCCTTCAAGGGATTCGAAAACCGGTCTCGTTGAGACAAATATCAACATTGCAAATGAGGAAGTATTGTCGAAAGGGATGTCCCCTATATGCAGTACAGGTGTTGAAAACAACCAAAGGTGCAGATCCAAGCCCTGGTGATCACCCTATCCTGAGAGAATACCGAGATGTGTTTCCAGAGGAGATACCAGGTCTACCTCCGAGAAGAGACATTGACTTCTCAATAGAACTTGCACCAGGAGCAGTGCCAGTGTCTAGAACACCCTATCGGATGAGCACGCCTGAGTTAGTTGAACTCAAATTGCAATTGAAAGAAATGATGGACAAGGGTTATATTTGACCCAGCGTGTCCCCATGGGGAGCACCGGTCCTATTTCTGAAAAAGAAGGATAACACCCTTAGACTGTGCATATATTACAGACAACTTAATAAAGTAACCATAAAGAACAAATACCCCTTGCCCAGGATCGATGATCTATTCGATCAATTGGGAGGTGCGTCTGTTTTCTCAAATATTGATTTGAGGTCGAGATACCATCATGTCCGAATTAAGGGTGAAGACATCCATAAGACCGCTTTCCAGACACGGTATGGTCACTATGAGTTTGTGGTAGTGCCATTTGGGTTGACCAATTCCCCTGCCACTTTCATGTGCTTAATGAACAATGTACTCAGTAAATTTTTAGATAAATTTGTACTAGTATTTATTGATGATATATTAATCTACTCTAAGAATAGAGAAGAACATGAAGAGCATCTTAGACTTGTGCTGCAAGTGCTAAGAGAGCATCAACTCTATGCTAAATTCAACAAGTGTGACTTCTTTCAGAAGCAAATACACTACTTGGGACATGTTCTTTCCAAGGAAAGGGTAGCAGTAGATCCTGACAAGATCAGGACTATCATGGAATGGCCTACCCCAAAGGATGTCTCAGACATCAGATCCTTTATGGGATTGGTGGGATAATATAGAAGATTTATAAAAGATTTCTCCAGGATTGGTTGTCCAATCACTGCCCTCCAGAAGAAGGGGACAAAATTTCTGTGGACACAGCAATGCGAAGAAAGATTTCAAACCCTGAAACATCTACTAACCCATGCACCTGTGTTGAAAATCGCTGACCTAGAAGCTGACTTCCTTGTGTGCACAGATTCCTGTAAGGAAGGGCTTGGAGGAGTCCTTATGCAAGAAGGAAAGGTGATCTGCTACGAATCCCGAAAATTGAATGAACATGAGGTCAACTATGTGACTCATGATCTAGAATTGGCTGCCATAGTGCATGCCTTAAAAATGTGGAGGCATTACCTCCTGGGAAGGAAATTTGTGCTTATGACAGATCACTGTGGGTTATGGTATTTGTTTGATCAACCTAAGCTCAATGCTAGACAAGCTAGATGGATGGCCCTCTTTAGCGAATTTGACTGTGAAATCAAACACATTAAAGGGAAGGAGAATAGGGTGGCCGATGCCCTTAGCAGAAGCATGAGAACAATTCACCTGGAAGCAGTGAGTACCTGCGAGACAGATGTCAAGAACAGAGTCAAAGAGGCACAAGAAATAGATCCCTTCGCTCGAAATGTGACCCTGTACCTACAACAAGAACCCACTGGGGAAAAATACGAAGGCTATCAGATGACCGACGGAGGTCTTCTCACCTACAGAGAGAGACTGTACATTCCCAATTGTGATGACTTGAAGAGGTTCATCATGGATGAACTACATAAAAGACCCTACACTGGTCACCCAGGATACCAGAAAATGATTACTGCCACCCGAAAACAATTTTACTGGCCGGGATTGAAGAAGGACGTAGCCAAATATTTGGCCCAGTGCATAGAATGCCAATAGGTTAAAGCAGAACATCGACACCCAGCAGGACTATTACACCCTTTACCCATCCCAAAATGGAAATGGGAAACCATCTCCATGGATTTTATCACTGGATTACCAACTTCAACTAAACAGAATGATGCCATTATGGTAGTGGTGGATAAACTGAGCAAGTCTTCTCATTTCATCCCCGTCAAATTGACCTGCAAGGTGATAGATATCGCACAGGTATTCATGAAAGAGGTGTACCGACTGCACGGCATGCTGAGAGAGATAATATCTGACAGAGACACAAAATTCTGGAGATCACTGATGGCGGGTTTAGAGACCAAATTGTTGTTTAGTACCACCTATCACCCTCAAACCGATGGATAGACAGAAAGAGTAAATTAGATATTAGAAGATATGTTAAGGATGCATGTGATGCATCAACCTAGGAAATGGGAAGACTATCTGCCATTGGTAGAATTTGCCTACAACAATGGCTACCAAGCATCCTTAAAGATGAGTCCCTTCGAGGTCCTCTATGGTAGACAGTGTAATACTCCAGTCAGCTGGAGTAATCCTGTAAATAGGATTTCTATTGGACCCGATATGTTGAAAGAAATGGAACAACAAGTGACTCAGATAAAACAAAATCTGAAGGCCGCTCAGAGCCGACAGAAAAGCTATGCTGATCAAAAGAGAACTCCAAGAGAGTTCAAAATGGGAGACCATGTATATCTCAGAATTAAGCCCAGAAGGAGCTCCCTGAAAATGGGAGCTT
>JASDQU010101084.1:353781-366653 GCA_032191745.1 Picea mariana | reverse complement strand
AATCATGCCACGTGCAACCTCGCAAGAGGATAAGGCGTATGGCAGAGACAATTGAAAGGGTAGATGCGAGGGGAAATCTAGCAATTTTTACGCAGAGTGAGTGATAGCAGAGAGGAAGGATTGCAACCTTCGCTCTTGGTCACTGGAAGATGGAGAGACGCAGTCTCGACAACATCGTGGTCTCAGCTCGGGGGTGGCTAGTGGTAAATCTGTTGGGAGTCGCTACGCCTACGGTTGGGTGGAAACGAGCACCCCTCTCAACAGTGGCATAAAACTTGGTGTTATTTCTGATAAGTGTTTTGCCTCTGGCATCTGGAAATATATGTATTCTGATAATTATGCTCATAAGCTGTGAAACTGTGAATGTTTTTCACTATAAGAAGGTATGTATGGTATTTTGATCAGTATTAGTAGTTGTATATGTTTATAACAGGAAAACCATGCATGGCTTATGTTGATAAATGAATCTAATTATGCATAAGTTGAACCAAGTCTGACTTCCAGTCCGCTCTCGAGAATTTGTTTCCTCTGATCTGTCTCCAAGAATGCCCCGGGATAAACCTCTTCACAGAGATCTCCCTCCTTGGAAAGGTTTACCAAGAACCTGGAAAAAGGACTTGAATGTGCAAGTCTTAACAACCCTGTATAAAGAGGATTGACCCTCTTGAAATCCCGAAGTAGCAACGTAGGGATAAGTATTGATCAATGGATGAGATCCTGTCAGAGAATCTGTGGTCATTCATGATCGTTAAATCGAAGGAATAAATGAGGGCATTAATTGCCATTAACCCTTTTTTTCTCTATCTTCATGAATAGCGAGGAAATCTTAATCATAGACCCCCAGGCTCCATGAGAACATTTGGACCGTTGGTTTTTCCACATCCAAAGAGCAGTAGGAAAGGGCGCGGCATCGGGACCGATCTGAATCGTCAGATCTTAGCTAGGAAATCTGACAGTCGTTAGATCCATAGGGATATAGACGAGGGTTAAGCCTCGTGAATAGGGGCAAAAGGATCCGAGCCATCCATCCGAGGAGGACAGGTGGCAGAGATCCAGGGAACTTGTGAACTCGGAGGTTCGTGAGGTAGGAGTCCAAAAGTTGGATGCTCCAAGTCGTGAATGGTGAAGCCATGAGAGGATCAGAGTCGTCCATCCAAGGAGGACGGGTGGCAGAGATCCAGGGAACTCGTGAACTTGGAGGTTCATGAGGTAGGAGTCCAAAAGTTGGATGCTCCAAGTCGCGAATGGTGAAGCCACGAGAGGATCAGAGCCGTCCATCCGAGGAGTACATGTGGCAGAGATCCAGGGAACTCATGAACTTGGAGGTTCGCGAGGTAGGAGTCCAAAATTTGGATGCTCCAAGTCGCGAGTGGCGAAGCCACAAGAGGATCAGAGCCGTCCATCTGAGGAGGACAGGTGGCAGATATCCAGGGATCTCGTGAACTCAGAGGTTCGCAGGGTAAGGGTCCAAGCATTTGGTACTCCAAGTCATGAGACGTGAGGAGTGAGGAAGAAGGGTAGCCGTTGGATCTGGGTCATAGGAGAACCGTCAGATCTACACATAGGATCGTGTATCGAGGTTTCATAGCTTGAAGCCCATGATCTTGGCAACAGAAGCTACGAAGTCACGAAGCACGATATTCTGATGAGATCAGAATTGCCCATTATTTGGGACGCGTGTCAGGAGATCCCGAGGAGTCGGGGATCGGAGAATCAGAGTATTCGAAGGTGTGAATCTCTTACATGTTGGAATCATGAAACGAGATACTCCAACAGGCAGGAATATAGTGTGGGCCACACAGGAGTTGGTGGAGGACAGGTGGCAGGTTAAATACTGGGAGCCATCGGAGAATCGGGATTCAAGGAGTCGGGAATCCCGTAGGCGCATGCATTTTGGCATGGCAAACCCCGAAACCCCCGACGAGGGGTAAGGTTGTAGTCACGGGGTGATGGTCACGTGGACCAGGGGCTGAGCCAGGAGGGCTAGCATGAAAAAGGCGCGTTGGGAATCAGAGAATCGCGAGTCTTGGGGACGTTCGCACATCGACATTGAAAACGCCAAAATCTCGATAGAAGCCTAGGACTGTGGCCATATGAAGGCAGGTCACGTAGACCAGCAACATAGCCGGTAGGACTAAGGTAAAAAGGAGCCCATCGAAAATTGGGGATTCTGTCCCTTGAGGTAGAAAGAAAATTTTTACTACGTTATAGTGGGTATGCGACATCTGCACAAGGATCCTACACGTAGTGGAATAAAGTGGACAAGGTCATGGAAGAATATCAAGAAATCTTCACCTCACCTACCAGAGTGCCTCTGCACTATCAATTCAAGCATTTAATTGAGCTAAATCTTAGAATTCCTTGGCATAACAGGCCAATGTATCAACGCTCTCTTCTCAAAAATTAAGAAATCAAGCACCAGATCCAAGAGATGCTCCAAAAAGGGCACATTTGACCAAGCTCCTTACCCTATGGAAGCCCAATCATGCTCATACAAAATAAAGATGTGACTTGGAGACTTTGTATTGATTATGAATATCTAAACAAAATTAGAGTCAGGAATTGGTACCCAATTCCCTAAATTGATGAGATTCTCAACCAAATAAAGGGGGGAAAGAATTTTAGTAAGATTGATCTGAAGTTCTACTACCAGTAGGTCCCCATAGAATAGACTTATGTATGGAAGATCTCTGTTAAATCTAAATAAGGTCTTTTCGAGTGGTTGGCCATGCCCTTTGGCTTGATGAATGCCCCAACCATGTTCATGAGGTTAATGGATGCCATCTTGCAGCCCTTCACCAGTTCCTTTGTGTTTTAATTTTTGGATGACATCCTTGTCTTCAACAAGAGTTGGGAAGAACACTTGCAACACATTCAACAAGTCCTCCACTCTTTGCAGTAACACAAGTTATATTCTAACTTAGATAAATGATCCTTTGGCATGAACAAGGTCCAATACCTTGGATACATTGTAGATGATCATGATGTGCATGTCGATCCAACCAAGATCTAAGTCATTTGTGACTGGCCAACCCAAACAACACTTATCAAGCTTCAGAGCTTCTTATACCTCACCAAATTCTATCACATATTTGTATTGGGATTCTCCCATATCACATGGGATCTCATCCAACTGACCAAGGGTGGTGGAAAATCCAAATTTTTGTGGGGCAGATCACAACAAAAATATTTTGATGATATGAAACATTGATTATTCTCAACCCTGGTGCTCGTCTTACTCAATCTGCAACAATCATTTGATATTGAGAGCGATGCTTCTGGTTATGCTACTGGTTCCATTCTCACTCAACATGGTCATCCAATGACCTATCATAGTGAGAAATGATTAGATGTCATCTATAAGTACCCTACCTATGAAAAATAAATGTATTCCATCATACAATCATGCCTCCAATGGAATCATTGCATTCTAGGGAAGGAGACAATCATCCATATATATCACATGCCTCTACAGTTCATGTAGACACGAGGAAAATTGTAGAATGACTGCCATCAAAAGTGGTCCACACAATTGCAATAGTTTCACCTCAACATTAAGTATAAGAAAAGGAATGCCAATTGTATCATTGAATGCTTCATTCAACCTCTAGTTGTAACACTAACCATAGTGCTCGAATCTTATGTGCATGAGACCTCCATGTGGTCCCAACTCTATGAAAATGATCCTGACTTCGCTAAAACCTACCAGATGCTGGGAATAGGCACAAACATTGCCAAATTCCATATTCAGAATGGACTTCTATTCCATCTGGTTCATATTTGCATTCCTTCAAGTGAGAGTGCGAAGCCAATTTGAGAATCCCACTACAATCGGGTGACAGGACATTTTGACATGAAGAAGACAGTATGAGTAATACAAAATTATTTCCATTGGCTAAAGATTTGACCATATGTTAGTGAGTATATTAGATCTTGCAATGCCTATTCCATTTCCAATCCAAACATTAAAAAACAAGGAATGTACACCCCTCTGCCTACTCCCAACGATTCCTAGGAATCCATCTCAATGGACTACATGTTAGGTCTCCCCTCCACTAAGCATGGTAATGACTGTGTATTCATGGTTGTTGATAAATTATCTAAGATGGAAATTTGACTGCCTGCAAGAAGAGTATCACAGTCGAGGCCATTGCCAATATCTTCTTCAAGCATGTATGGGTACACCTCGGACTACCACATACCATCATATTATATTAGGAAAAAATATTTTTGAGCACATTCTGGTCAAACATCTGGTCATTTTTGGACACCAAACTCACCAAATCCACTTCCTTCCATCATCATACTGATGGAAAGATAGAGGTCATCAATAGGATGATCATGCATCTCTTGCACATGTACAACTCCAAGCATCCATGCACATGGGATGAGAGCCTTCCTTATGTTCAACACATCTTCAACAAAGCACTCCATAGCTTGATTGACCACATCCCTTTTCAGGTGGGCCTGGGTTTTCAACCATTGGTAGCACTGCCCCTTGCATCCACACATTCATAAGCTTCCCATGCTCAATTAGAGGTCGAAAAGGCCACCAAATTCATTGAATGTATACAACACATCCACCAATAGGTCCATGATAGTTTTTAGAAATCCAATGCGAAGTACAAGAAGCACCATGATCAACGTCGGGTTCCCCACAAGTTTTAGGTAGGCGATAAGGTTTGCTTGCATTTGTAGAAATAACACCTTATATGATCCCACTAGAAGCTGCGACCACTTTGTTATGGACCTTACAAAATCACCAAGGTTGTGGGTGACAATTCTTTGATTTAAGTATTCCCCCATTCCTTGGATTACACCCAATATTCAATGTGGACCTCCTTCGGCCATGTTTTCCACCACCATTGGACACATTGGAGGTGACAGAGCAACCAACACCTAGAGATATCAACCTTGAATTTATGGAACATACAATAATTGATCGAATCATGGAAACATAGGCTAAGGGCACATGCCAACGTAAGATCCAACTCTATCGGGTTGTCAAAGTAGGATAGCTACTACACCAAGGCAAGTGGCTAACCAAGCGTTAAGTTCAAAAAAAGTTTCCCCATTTGATGGGTGCATGCAATGGAATGGAGACAATTTCTTCCTAAGGGAGGAGGACTAATCGAGGTGGACATCTATTTATGCCCACCTATTCCACTGGCTCAACATATAGTTTCCATTTTGGCATTTTTTCTATAGTTTTTTGGGTCCCAAACTTTTGGGGCCGTTTTGAGGTCCTAAACGATGTTTTTTTGATGTGGTAGTGCCCAATATAAACATAGTTTTATGTTTTAGTCCATTTAGAATGCATACTCCTCAGATAGATATTTTTGATGAGGTATCAAGAGCCCCAAACATAGATCGTATGCAAAAGTTACACCTTAGGGAAGTTGACATATTAACTACTGCCATTAGGGCCCACAAACCTTTTGTCGTTTCATCTTCTGGGGTTATGGTTTTGGATGTTTAGGGTTTTCTCATTTATACTTTATGTTAAAATGACTTGGGAGCCACATTGTAATGACCTTTTTGCAAATGCACGTAACCGTCACATCTCTTCTCAAAGATAAGATACCACATTCTAGTGAGTTCATTTCACTTTGTATTTTCTTTTACAGTCTCAACATATTTCAGTCTTTAATAGAAATTGAGTATTGTTGCATCTCTATGTTTCTATATTATTTCTATATTTCATTTTGTTCCCTCATAAATATAGATTAATGATATCAAAATAGTCTTCTCTTTATCAGTTTCTCTGTTCATGTCCCCAATGAGGTCAGGGTGGCAGGCATTGGGACTTGAACTAGTAGAACCTTTGGAAGACCATCCTTGCTGAGCCCAACGACTACCCATGGTAGAGGAATAGAGAGATGAGGGAGCAAGAGATCCTATTAAACTATTACTCAAGGAAGTCCTCCCGAAATAGAGGAACAAGATGATGGATCAACTTTCCCAAATCCTTTAGTGGTTGCCGACAACAACAAAGGCATCTCCATCAAGAGACGACTTTGGAGGCACCACCCCCTTCAAGGTAAAATTTAATTTTTATATTACTACATTTTAAGGTCAGATAGATGCAAATTCTTTGGAAAATGGTAAATATACTAGAAGCGTATTTCTTTGTCCACAATTTTTCCAATAGGAAAAAGATCACATTTTCACTCCTTAAGGCGACCCCCCATGTCAAACATTGGTGTGAGAATTACTATGAGAAAAAACCCATAGAGGAGTCTGGAATATTTGGGGATGAGACCACTTGTGATTCTCTTATGGATTCCATGAAGGAACAATATTACCCTGTTGGAAACTGCGAATACTAGTACACGAGATGGACCACACTCCGTTAGGAGAGGGACCGAACAATGTCATAGTTCACAAATAACTTCCATACCTTGCACACCAAGATGGGTATCAAAGACTCTTTGTCGAATCTAGTTCTAAAATACTGTGGGGCCCTACTTAGGTACATCCAAAGAGAAATACATTTTCTGGACATCTTTGTTAGAAAAACAGTACCATGGAGCAATAATATAAAACAAATGCAGAAACAAAACATAGAAGATACACAATACAAGAGAGACACAGATTTACGTGGTTCACCCAGTGTGGGCTACGTCCACTAGAGAAATTGCAAGGTCCGTCCTTTATTATTATTCGGCAAATGAAGGGATACAACCTACAACAAACCCGCTATAAATTCCTCTTCTTTCTCTCACAGTCTCCTATATCATAACACAATATTCTCCATCAAACATAGCCACAATAAATTTCCCTCATAAAAGAGGGTTGACTTCTAGGGAAAAATCCATAACATAATTTCTACCGTTAGATTTGTGACCTTATAATGAATAGTCCAGATTTATAATGAAATTACAATATACATTTACAAGGCAGAGGAGTACCCCCCCTCTGCACTCCCTAGCATGGAAGAGTGTACATACTTCTGGGGTGTAAATACTTCATGGGGTATAAACACGGCTAAAAAACACAAGACCTCTGAGTCAGGAAGATAATTAGGCTCCACAACCAACAATCTCCCACTTAGAGACTGATCTCAACAACTCCACCGCTGCTATATATGCTGGACTCTAAACCTTCTTGGACCTGACAAATTTCTCATCTTCATATTCATTCTTGAAGACCAACTGAAACTAAGCAGGAACTTAGTTTCTCCCTGGTTACTCCCTTTGTTAACATGTATGCAGGATTTTGGCTAGTGTGTATCTTTTCCAACTTCAAATGTCCATCTTCCAAGGCGGATCGTATGAAGTGGTACCTCAACTGTATATGCTTAGTCTTTGAATGGAAGGCTGAGTTCTTTGCAAGATGAATTGCACTCTCACTATCACAGTACAACATGCTATTCTCTTTCTTCTTTCCCAATTCCTCCATAAACCTTTGTAACCAAATCATCTCTTTACTAGCCTCTGTAGCAGAAACATAATTTGCCTCTGTTGTTGAAAGTGCAACAACCTTTTGCAGTTTCGAAATCCAACTTACTGTTGTTCCACCTATAGTAAAAACATACCCTGTGGTGCTCCTCCTATTGTCTTTATCACCTACCATATATGAATCAACATATCCCTGTAGAAAAGTGTATGAACCTCCAAAACATAATGCATGAGTAGTAGTACCTCTCAAATACCCGAGAATCCACTTTACTACCTCCCAATGTTCTTTACCTGGATTGTTCATATACCCGCTCACAACTCCCACTACATGTGCAATATCTGGTCTTGTACAAACCATTGCATACATCAAGCTACCAACTGCTGATGAATAAGGGACCCTAGACATGTATTCTATCTCCTCCTGTGTCTTGGGACACATTTCCTTAGTTAATTTGAAATGGCTGTCCAAAAGTGTACTAACTGGTTTTTCATTCTGCATTCTAAACCTCTCCAACAGCTTCTTTGTGTACTGACCCTGAGACAATGTCAATTTGCGATTTTGTCTGTCTCTTGTTATTCTCATGCCAAGGATTTTCTTTGCAGCACCCAAATCCTTCATCGCAAATGAATTGGCTAATTTCTTCTTGAGCATATTTATATCATGCATATTAGACCCTGCAACAAGCATGTCATCTACATACAATAGCAGAATAATATAGCTTCCATTTTCTAGCCTTTTAAAATAAACACAGTGATCAGAATGATATCTACTATAACCTTGTTCTATCATAAACCTATCAAACTTCAAATACCACTGCCTTGGAGCTTGCTTTAGGCCATACAAGTTCTTCTTCAACTTGCATATCAAATTCTCCTTCCCTTTGACCTCATACCCCTGTGGCTACTGCATATAAATCTCTTCCTCCAAATCCCCATGGAGAAAAGTTGTTTTTACATCTAACTATTCAAGATGCAAATCTTCTACTACCACAAGAATTAAAATAGTCCTAATTGAAGTCATTTTAACAACAGGAGAAAATATTTCATCAAAATCTATACCTTTCTTTTGTCCAAACCCCTTTACAACAAGTCTAGCCTTGTACCGCTTTTCTCCTCCGTCTTCTTCCCTCAACTTGTAAACCCATTTATTCTGCAATTCTCTTTTTCCCACAAGCAAATGAACCAAGTCCCAAGTCTAGTTATTTGCCAAGGAATCCGTTTCCTCTTTCATGCCTTGCTCCCACTTCTTTTTGGTGTCTACATGCATTGCATCTTCATAACATTCTGGTTCACCAGAATCGGTCAACAATAAATAATACAATGAAGGAGAGTATCATTCAAGGGGTATACTTGACCTGGTAGCTCTTCTAACAACACTTGCAGGTGTTTGAGGTACCTGCTTCTCCTGTTGTTGTACATTTTGATTTTCAAGTTCCTTTGGAATTTCTTTTTCAGTGATCTCATCAAGCACCGTGTATTCTTATTTTTCTTCTTCCTGTTTCTTTCTCTGCAACTGATATTTGTACGTGACCTTCTCATTGAATATGACATCTCTACTCCTAATGATTTTGTTATTTTCATAATCCCATAAGAGATAACAAAAATCATTAACACCGTATCCAATAAAGGTACACTTCTTAGGTTTAGACTCAAGCTTTGTTCTATTTTCTTTATCAATATGGACAAATGCTTCACAATCGAAAGTTTTCAAAAAAGAATAGTTTACCTTTTTTCCTGTCCATTCCTCCTCTGGAATTCAACCATCCAAAGAGCTTGAAGTTCCTCTATTTATTAAGTAAACATCAGCATCTACAACATCTGCCTAGAACTGTAAGGGAAAATGAGCATGCAATCTCATACTCCTTGCATGCTCCATGATTGTCCTGTTCATCCTTTCTAACACACCATTTTCTTGTGGTGTTCTTGGAACTGTCTTCTCTCTATGAATCCCATGGTATGAATAGTAATCATCAAACTCCTTGCTGCAATATTCACCTCCATTATCTGATCTAAGACACTTCAAACTTTTCCCTATCTCATTCTCTACTAAATATTTCCATTTCTTAAAAGTATCAAAAACATCATATTTTTGTCGAATGCAATAAACCCAAGTTTTTCTAGTTGCATCATCAATAAAAGTAACATAATAATGAGAGCCACCAAGAGATGATACCTAAGATGGTCCCCATACATCTATATGCACAAGCTCTAACCTTTCATTCTTCTTTTCTTTTCCGACTCTGAGAAATTTGACTCTCTTTTGTTTTCCATAAACACAATGCTCACAGAAGTCCAAATCAATTTGTTTAAGATGTGGCAACAAATTTCTTTTGTGAAGTATCTGCATACCCTTCTCACTCATGTGTCCCAGCCTATGATGCCACAGTGCTGTATTCACTCCTGTAGAAGCTAAAGAGATAGAAGAGTCAATATTACCAGTACATAAATACAATGTACCTACCTTCTCTCCTTTTTCTATCACCAATGATCCTTTGATTACCTTCCACGTCTTATCTGTAAATATGGATACACAACCTTCACTTGCCAACTGCCCTGCTGAAATTAGATTTTTCCTTAAATATGGAACATGTCTTACCTCTTTCAACAACCATTGGTTTCCATTGCGTTGCTTTATTTTTACCTTTCCCATTCCAACAATTTTGCATGGTGCATCATCACCCAAATGAACCTGTCCAAAATCACCTTGAAAATAAACTAGAAAATGTTTCCTATGGGGTGTGGCATGAAATGAAGCCCCCGAATCTACTACCCAAGACTCAGAAATATTATCTACAGAAAGAATCAAAGCATCTTGTAACACATCACCTGTTACATTTGCTTCTTGATTTCGCTCATGTTGTTCATCTCTTTGTTTCTTTGGAGATCTGCAGTCTTTCTTCAGATGTCCTTTCTTCCCACAATTCCAACACTCTATCTTTCCAAGTCTAGATTTGGATCTGCCCTTCCCAGAATTACCATTGTTCCCTGAGCCCTTTCCTCTATCCTTTTGTCTTCCCCTGTTCTCCATGTTGAACGCATTACTTGATGTCTCACATATGCTTTTCCATCGCATTTCCTCACTAAGGATAACACCAACAACATCATCAAGTTTCAAAGTATTTGAACCAGAGACAAAGTTACTTACAGCCATGACCAAGCCATTCCAGCTTTCTAACAATGAGCACAAGATTAGAAGATCCCTAACCTCATCATAGAAGTCCACTTTTACGGAACTTAGTTGATTAGTAACCATATTAAACTCATTTAAATGATCTGCAATAGACCCACCTTCTGACATCTTCATATTAAATAATCTCTTCATTAGAAATACCTTATTGGACGGCGAGGGTTTTTCATACAGTTTAGCCAACGCGTCCATCAGATCCTTCGTTGTCTTTTCTTTTGAAATATTGAAAGCCACCGACATTGCCAAGCTCAACCGTATCATTCCTAGAGCCTTTCTATAAAGAATCTCCCATTCTTCGTCCTTCGTAGATATCGTCTTCTTTGTTATTCTGCCCAATGGTAGGAATATGTCACACACCCACTACGGCATAGTAAAATTTCCTCTCTTCTTCACGGGATAGAATCCCCAAAATCCTACAGGGGCCTAGCGCAGGCTAGTTCCTCCTTGGTCCACCTCCATGTGATCATAGGTTATGGCCACAGGCCAACCAAGCTAGGCATCTGCAACCCGAAATGTCGAAGTTATGAAATCTTGAGACCTTAGCTCCATTCCAACAATACGTTGCATTTCGCAACTTCAGGAGTTTCAACGCAAAGCGCCCTCGTTCCTTGTCCTCAAAAATTCTGAAATCCCGAACCTCGGTATGCCGAAACCTGTCCCTATTCCGTGACCCGGCACTACTCCTCCAAACGCTTTTGGGATTTTTCGTTTCGAGACTTCGGGAATCCTGTTTCTCCAATTTCTTGTCCTCTCGTACTACCGGTACCCGAAGTACCGAATCCTGAAATTTCGGTCCTCCTTCTCCTGAGCGAGATCAACGACTCAAAGCCTCTCCTCATCCAACAACTCAGATTCTTTCGGGGTTTTATGGGTCAAGAGTTCAGAACTCTTACCTCTTGTTTTCCCAGTAAACGAATTACCGAAATCTCCTTTCGGGGATTTCCTCAAAACCTCCACTGCTTGCATCTTTCAGGACTTCAGGGTTTGTGATTTCACGAATCCACCATGACCAAACTCTTGGTCCTTCAACCTCCTGGTATCCGAAACCCCGATGGGTTCGGATCTCTACCACGTGTCCTATGAAATGGACGGTCTTGATCTTTTCGGGACTTTGACGAGTCCTCACCTTTACATATGTGAGGCTTAAACCTTGTGCAACTTCCCCTAGATCTGATGTCTATCGGCTATCCACGCGAGATTTGATGGTAGCTGTAGCTCCTCCTTGAGCTCATGCTTTCTTCCTTTTCCTTGGAAGATTTCCAAGTCTTAAAGGTCTCAGCCTTCGATCTTCTACTGCAAGTCGACTATCGGGTCTCGTCAGCACCTATGAATGGTGTTGTCCCTCCTAAGATTTCTCAGCTATGAAGGAATTAAGAGCTTTGCACTCTTTCTCCTAGGCTTGACTCTTAGAAGAGTCTTCCGCACACCCCTTGCACTCATTTGTCAAGTCTTATACTTGAGTGAGTCTCGGTCTCTACTTGCTTCGCAGGGATCCTGTGCATAACTACACTACCTCTTCTAAGATTAATAGAAATCGTCCTCCAAGGGACTCTAGATGACTAGGAAGGTTGGTATGTGTACATGAAACTATGCCAAAGGTCGACAAACTCACAGTTCATGGCTCTAACTCAAGCCACCACAGGACACAAGAATTTACGAGTACCAATCATGTCCTATCCATATAATCTCTTACTAGCCTAATTTTACAGTCAAGAAATAAGGAAGGAGACATAATATATCCATTCAGAAATCAATCACAATTCCTGAAATATACACAGTATAACCAAATTCATGCCCAGTTACAGCTAAATTACCCAGAGTAAGAAAATGCTTATCTATTAGAGGTTGTCGCCAACCAACTGACTGTGGGTGTTCGTCCTTCCACCTGACCATAGGCACAGAGGCATTCATTCTTATCACTCTGGCCACCCCCGTGCCAAGCCATGATATCACCAGGGAATTCTCACAGTTCTTGAGGGTTCTCTCTCTCTATTTCAACTTCTGTTCAGGTCCTATTTTCTGCAACTCGGAGCTTCCTCACTCAGTTGTGTCCTCGGAGAGGTTTCTCAGATTCTCTTTGGCATCAAGCTCGTGACCTTCTCTTCATGATTCCTTGGAGAGATTCCCCTCTTGTTTGGTGTCTCTCCTCTCCCCGTGTGTGTTTCCCTCTTACCTAGGAGGGTTTGTCAACCTATCTGGTTCCTTCTGTCAGAAGAAAGCTCAATTCTGCAGGTCCCTGTGGTACTTCGGATGGATAGCCCATGTTTCCATTCGTTGGGGGGGGG
>JASDQU010101084.1:320430-353701 GCA_032191745.1 Picea mariana | reverse complement strand
TTGGAGGTTTGTCATCCTTATCAAGGGAGATTTGGGGTTATTTGATATATGAACCCTCTTGTATAGTTCTCACATTCTTCCTCTAGTGATATCATGGCCAGTACTTTCAAGGATTCACCTCCACAGTCAGTTATTGGCAACTTAAACAATAATACATTTACATTTTCCTCATGCATTAGCATGGAAATTCCTATTTTATGATTAATTACAAATTGGGGGAAACAGGGTGTTACAATTCCCTTCCCCTTAAAGGAACATCGTCCTCGGTGTTCTTTCTCAAAAACACCTGTCATGCCTTTCTCATTCAGCCACTTCAGAAGTCTTGACCTTCATCCTTAGTCAGGTCCTCTTTCAGGATATTAGTCTTCGTCATCTGCCTTCAATAATTCTTTGACAACAAGAACATTAATCACAATTTCGTGCGAAAACATCTTACTGTTGTTCAAAATTCAAAAGGAAAATTTCATAATCTTAGCATAATACTTATCTATGCAATTTGTGGATTTGTATCCACATGGTAGTTTTTTTATCCATGCTCATCACTTTCCTTGACGTACCCATTGGGTGCATGATTCCAATTCAATAGTTCACAAGAGCTATCATGATTTCATCTTCCTTTCCAAAGTTTTTCCGCACGAGAAACTACCCACTGTGTGCATGATCCCAATAGTTTACAAGAATTATTAAGGTCTCCTCTTCCTTGTGGTCACTCACCCTCCAGGCCCAGGCTCAGGCATCCCCTTCATTGTTATACAGTCCCTCGGGCAATCCATATTGCCTTGCCAAGGTTTTCCCCCACATCAAAATTTTAGAGACTCTATCGAGTCTTACAGTCGAGGCGTCCCTCAGACTTGCCCATTCGATGCATCCCTCTAGCTTGTGTTACCTCAACATAATTTATTTTCAGGCGATCATGGCTTATCACGAGGTTTTCACGACTCAGTAGTAGCTATGTTCATCATCTTCAACTTTGACAACCCTCATCTATTCTTTCTGGACATGTCTTTTATTCTCACCTGTATCACAGGTATACAAAATTCATGAGACATCATTATAAATTCTAACTTTCAGAATTTTATTGCAAATTTGTCACCTACAGATTTTCCCAATCTCACAATTTGTTTTCATATTTGTTCCGCACAGGAACCAGATTCATAATTATGGGACTTTCCTTCCCATAACAGTTTGACTCAACAGGCAATTGGCCTTCCTTATGGGTTTACAATGCTGCCATATCCAAGACCCCTTTGCTTTCTGCACTTTCAACTTCAATCGGCCAAACAACTCATTAGCTTTTCCATGCATATACATTGTATTGCACTTTTACAACATCATCACAACAATTTCATAATTGTGCATCCTTAACAATTAAATTTCTTTCTCAAAAAGAAAATACCATTCCTTGCAGTTTGGCTTAGCAGGCAATCGGTCTTCCTTATGGACATACAACACTGCCATATCCAAGACCCTTTTCTCCCTGCAATTTCATTCTTTACACAGCCAAACAATTGCTAGTTTTTTTTTTTTTGTACATTACCTTTCTCTAAAATCAAGTATACTAACAGTCCATGTCATTTCATCTATTCAAGGATTCAAAGCGAAAGGATACATCATCTCTTACCTATGGATCATTCCATCCTACCAATTTTCAAAATGTGATTCGGATGTCAATTGATTTTAATGAATGCACCAACATTTGTGGCCACATTCATACCCAATGCACCCTTGCATTGATTTCAAGTGTGTCACACTTTATGACAGGCTCTTGGCCATGGGGTGTTGGAATTTAGCCAACCTTTTCCACATATGGTTTATTCATTTTCTTTCATTCTTACAGTAGGACCATACCACCTGCTATAGGCTGGTCATGATCCCAAATCAATACACATGAACTCAAAATTTTCACATGAATGCCATTACGCATTCCTTGATTGTCAATGCATTCATGACATATCAATTCATGAGTTCTTCCAAGGGTTACAAATAGCGTTTACTACCAGAGGTTCATACCTCCATCATTTAGGTTCTCCTTCTCAAATCATACCTTACTTGGGTACCCAAGGCATACAACTACCTTTCGAAGTTCATGCATAACACTAAGACAATAAAATATTTCAGAAGGGGTTCTTACCAAATCCCTTCATACATTGTGCCACATAGGTATGAATATCTTTATATCGGTTCTTGGATGCTAGCACTCTCTTTCTAATCTCTACCTCATCAACAATGATTTAGCGAGATTTTCACAGTCCTGTCAACAATTCTTTCAACCACAGCCTTCCCATTGTCACCCTCTTCTTGAGGTTGTTCATTATTGAAAATTGTCTTTCTTAATAGTCCAATCTTATTTCTTTCTACACATGACATACGCCATAGGCACATTAGTCATCATGTAAATTAAAATGCAAGTACCATAGCATTTAAATTAATAAAATATTTTCAGACATGTCCCAACATATCCGTATGTACTTCATCACACTATCCTTAATGTTTTCATGAGTGCAACACAACAATTCTCAATCGTTTTCACAGTATTACAACCATCATCACTATGGTGTCAAAACATTTTCGTTCATTAATGTACTAGCTTTCTCATCCCATAGAAAACATAATGCACAACAAGGAAAGAATTGAGGCTCTCCCCTTCTTCAAATTCTTTCTACATCGCCTGGGGCTTTTCAGCCTAGTCGAGTTATCTCCAAGGTATTACTGTCTCTTCTCTACTTTTGAAATTATACTCCCTGTTGGGATCTTCCTGCTCTTTTCCTTGAGCTGCATTGGTTAGGCCTCGCCCTAACCCTTTTTGGGATACTGCAACATGCTTTAATAGCAACTCTTTGCTCATAATGAATCATGAACATGTGCATCCTACATACTTCCATTCGGTTATCAGAATGGTCAGTACTCAGTTGTTAGTCTTCTATTAATTACATGATTCTTTCAAAATGTAATCCAGGATTCTTATATATATGGACAAGACTTGCAGCCCATTGTCCAACCTTCAACAATTATTAGGGTTGTGACTCTGTTCTTCTGACAAAGTCCTTACACAGTTCCTCCACTGGGAACTCCTTCGGCATGCAACTTCCTTGTTGCATATCCATCATTATTTGTGATGGGCTCAGCCTTGAGTTAGTTTTATATTTTTACTAATTATTCCCCTTATGGAATATAAGCATTCATCTTTACTATTAAGATCAGTCAATTTTGATTCATTCACAATCCTTCTCACGTGATGCTCAAAGGTGTAATCATTTGTCTCTTATTATGAAAAGAGAGAATCTTTGCTCATTTACCCTTTCATCTAATTATATTGGTACTTCCTAAGGAAATGGAATACATTCCCCTCGGGCTATTATTTGGAACAGAACTTTCATGAATCCCCAAAATGGAGTCAGCTATGCCTCCATAGTATTCATTTAATCTGGACAAGAGCAATACTTGCTTCACGTTTCACTCATTAGGGAAATCATATCGGGCCTCTAGTATACTTATACTCTTACATCATACATGTGCATTACTTGCACGTTTAACATCATTCATACCTTACCGGTATTAATATCAAGCTTCCTATTATGAAGCTTCACAGTGCATTAAACTCGTGCACTCAAGTATAATTAAGCACAGCTAAGTATTCATCATACTAGCTCACGCATTCTCTTCATGCAACCACCGGTGACGACCACAATATGAACTAAAAGGCGCTTCGCAATTCGGGATTTTGGGATTCCTGTTGCAAGGAACTCTGGTCCCTCGATCCCTGAAATACAAAAACCTGAAAGACTGAGGCTAAGGTTTTCTCAGCTCTTTTATTCAGATGAACCTTCACTCGGAACCTGGGTCCATCGTTTCCCAAGCTTCTGATCCACAAGGGTTCGACAACCTAGATCCCATGGTCCAGATCTCTCTGGCAATCAACAATCCTGATCAAATCCCAGCTTTCCACCTTTTAGGATTTTGGCAGAGTCTCCACCCCTTAACTCCCGATTTCGAATCCTTGAAACATGTATGCATCAGATCAACGATCCACCGCCTGTCTCGATCCAACAACTTATGTTGGATGTCAGGATTTCGTAACATGTGAGTCCTCAAAACTCTGCCTGTTGAATTCTAAATCTCCGACTCCCGAAGATCCAATTACACCGGATCTACGGTTCAGGTCATCCACTAACCAATGACCTTGATTGAATTGGTGATTTACCTGGCATGACTTTGGAAAGTCTACGCTTCTATTTTCACAATAGACCAAACATCGAAGCTCTAGATCAACGACTCTCGTTGATTCCAATCTAATGGATACTATTCCTCCTGAGCTTGTGAGTGATGAGAGGTTATCAACCTTATCTTCTCTGATAATCAACTAGATCTAATGGTCACCAATGGCTCCCCACCCAACGATTGTGATTAAGTCACGATTTCGCGTTTCACGACTTCGGGGATTCTGTTATGAAGAACCTCGAATCCTTCGATCCCTGAAATTGTGAAATTTCGGAGTTCTCAATCTGACGGTTCCAATTTTTCCACGGTCTAATAGCTCAGATCTCATTGGGGTTTCTCGTATCAGGATTTCACAATTTCACATGTCGCAAAGTCGAAAGACCTTTCACCTCCATTCTCCAGATCCAAAATTGCGAAATTCTCTTCTGAGCTTTTAAGTTACTTACAGGACTAATTTCGTAGTCATAACTCATATGGATGTTACCCTTTCTTTATGGGAACAACCAACAAGGGTCACTCTTGGGAATTAGCAATAGTCCCAAAGGACTCCTCTTAATCTTGCTGAAACAGATTATCCTTGTTGTCGATTCTAACCATTATAGGTTAGCTAATTTGACCCTATATATTTTCATCAATCCTCTCAATCGTGAGGAGTTATATGCTCAGGGTTTAGTCTTTTAATAATGCAGTAATTATAAATTTCTAAGGATCCTACCAGTCCTTAATAGATTTATCAAATGATGAAGGAGTTCTTCATTTGGATCTTAATTCTTACCTAACCAGCCATCTCAATTGCAAGAGATTCTACCTGCTTTAGTAGGTAGCCCTCATCACACTATAACAGAACAACTCAGTTCATGTCCCTTGTCTAGCTCATGCAACTTCATAGCACAATTCATTCCACCTTTGTTATTCACACTCAGGTCTTATCAATAATACTGATCAGTGCATTCCTACTCCTATAAGAGTAGTTACCATTTTAACAGAGGGGTTAAAGAAATTCCCAATTTACAATTTCATTCTATGGTCCTTCTCCAAAAAGGGGAAATGCAGATAACAACATCTCCTTACGTGGCTCGTGCATGAGCCCAAGTAGGCCAAGTGTTGTAACCATGCTCTAATACCAATTTGTCACACACCCACTACAACATAATAAAATTTCCTCTCTTCTTCACGGGATAGAATCCCCGAAATCCTACGGGGGCCTAGCACAGGCTAGTTCCTCCTTGGTCCACCTCCATGTGATTGTAGGTTATGGCCACAGGCCAACCAAGCTAGGCATCTGCAACCCGAAATGTTGAAGTTCTGAAATCATGAGACCTCAACTCCAATCCAACAATACGTTGTGTTTCGCGACTTCAGGAGTTTCAACACAAAGCGCCCCGGTTCCTTGTCCTCGGAACTTCCAAAATCCCGAAACCCGGTATGTCGAAACCTGTCCCTCTTTCGTGACCCGACACTACTCCTCCAAATGCTTTCAGGATTTCGTGTTTCGGGATTTCACGAATTTTGTTTCTCCAATTCCTTGTCCTCTCGTACTCCCGGTACCCGAAGTACCGAAGTACGAAATCCCAAAATTCTAGTCCTCCTTCTCTTGAGTGAGATCAACGACTCAAAGCCTCTCTTGATCCAACGACTCATATTCTTTCGAGGTTTTATGATTCAAGAGCTTAGAACTCTTACCTCTTGTTTTCCCAGT
Organism: Picea mariana; assembly: GCA_032191745.1. Lineage (NCBI taxonomy): Eukaryota > Viridiplantae > Streptophyta > Pinopsida > Pinales > Pinaceae > Picea > Picea mariana. Next base: position 347,784 of record JASDQU010101084.1, on the reverse strand, counting down.
AACCGAATTACCGAAATCTCTTGTCGAGGATTTCCCCAAAACCTCCACCACTTGTATCTTTCGAGACTTTGGGGTTTGTGATTTCGCGAATCCACCATGACCAAACTCTTGGTCCTTCAACCTCCCAGTATCCGAAACCCCAATGGGTTCAGATCTCTACCACATGTCCTCTGAAATGGACGGTCCTGATCTTTTTGGGACTTTGACGAGTCCTCACCTTTGTGTATGCGAGGCTTAAACCTCATGCAAGTTCCCTTGGATCCGATGGATATCGGCTATCCACACGAGATCTAATGGTAGTTGTAGCTCCTCCTTGAGCTCATGCTTTCTTCCTTTTCCTTGGAAGATTTCCAAGTCTTAAAGGTCTCAGCCTTCGATCTTCTACTGCAAGCGGACTATTAGGTCTCTTCAGCACCTACGAAAGGTGTTGTCCCTCCTGATCTTTCTCATCTATGAAGGAATTAAGAGCTTTGCGCTCTTTCTCCTAGGCTTGACTCTTAGAAGAGTCTTCCGCGCACCCCTTGCACTCATTTGTCAAGTCTAGGACTTGAGTGAGTCTCGGTCTCTACTTTCTTCGCAGGGAGCATGTGCATAACTACACTACATCTCCTGAGCTTAACAAAAATCATCCTCCAAGGGACTCTAGACAACTAGGAAGGTTGGCATGTGTACATGAAACTATGCCTAAGGTCTACAAACTCACAGTTCATGGCTCTAACTCAAGCCGCAACATGACACAAGAATTTACGAGTACCAATCATGTCCTATCCATATAATCTCTTACTGGCCTAATTTTACAGTCAAGCAATAAGGAAGGAGACACAATATATCCATTCAGAAATCAAGCACAATTCCTGAAATATACACAGTATAACCAAATTCATGCCTAGTTATAGCTAAATTACCCAGAGTAAGAAAATGCTTATCTATTACAGGTTACCGCCAACCAACTGACTGTGTGTGTTCGTCCTTCCACCCGACCATAGGCACAGAGGCATTCACTCTTATCACTCTGTCCACCCCCATGCCAAGCCATGATATCACCAGGGAATTATCACAGTTCTTGAGGGTTCTCTCTCTCTGTTTCAGCTTTTGTTCAAGTCATGTTTTCTACAACTCGGAGATTCCTCACTCGATTATGGCCTTGGAGAGGTTTCTCATATGCTCTTCGGCATCAAGCTCGCGGCCTTTTCTTTTTGATTCCCTAGAGAGCTTCCCTTCTTGTCTGGTGTCTCCCCTCTCCCCGTGTGTGTGTCCCTCTTAACTAGGAGGGTTTGCCGACCTATCTGGTTCCTTCGTAAGAAGGAAGCTCGGGTCTTCAGGTCCTTGTGGTACTTCGGATTGACATCCCATGTTTCCATTCATGGGGGGGCGGGGGGTTGGTGGTTCAACCACCGATCCTTTCTTCATTGACTAATTTCCTTTCCTTGGGATTCGAAGGAGGTTTGTCATCCTTATCAAGGGAGATTTGGGGTTATTTGATATATGAAACCTCTTGTATAGTTCTCACATTCTTCCTCTAGTGATATTATGGCTAATGCTTTCAAGGCTTCACCTCCACAGTCAGTTATTGGCAACTTAAACAATAATAAATTTACATTTTCCTCATGCATTAGCATGGAAATTCCTATTTTATGATTAATTACAAATTGGGGGAAACAAGGTGTTACAGAATAGATCCTTCTGATATAAATAGTCTTCCATCTACATCTTCCATAACTGGTAGTTTTGGCCATTAAATTTCTCGACCCTAAACTTTCCATCTTCTGACATTGCTCCCACTCGAACCAGGAACCCTCTTTTCCTGCGAGTTACCTTTCACTCTGATACCAATTGTTAGAAAAACAGGACCGTAGAGCAATAAAATAAAAGAAATGTGGAAACAAAACAAAGAATATACGCAATACAAGAGAGACAATGATTTACGTGGTTCACCCAGTGTGGGATACGTCCACCAGAGAAATTGCCAGGTCCTTCCTTTATTATTATCCAGCAAATGAAGGGATACAACCTACAACAAACTTGTTGTAACTTCCTCTTCTTTCTCTCACAGTCTCCTATCTCAGAACACAATATTCGCCATCAACCATAGCCGCAATACATTTCCCTTATAAAAGAGGGTTTCCTTCTAGGGAAAAAAACCCTAACATAATTTCTACCATCGGATCTGAGACCTTATAATGAATGGTCTAGATTTACAATGAAATTACAATATACATTTACAAGGCAATTTCTGGGTACCACCCCTCTGCAATCCCCCGCGTGGAAGAGTGTACATACTTCTGGGGTGTAAATACTTCATGGGGTATAAAAGTGGCTGAAAAAACACAAGACCTCTGAGTCAGGAAGATAATCAGGCTCCACAACCAACAATCTCATCCCTGGGAGTCGCTTATCGATATGCTGTCAAAATCGAGTAAAGATTTAAGGAGAGGAATAAGTAAGAGTTTGGATCCATGAAACACATCATAGAAAAATCCAAGCAAAGGAAGTCCCTGCACATATAATAAAGGATAAAGCAAGGATGGACAATCAAAAACACTGGGAAGTGGTGTGAATTCCATAAAATCCTCTGGGACAACACTAATGGATGTTGCTCAAAGCAATCATTGTTGGTCAAGATGAAAGCCTCAGATTTAGATCTAGGCACCGAATATGATTTAGAGATAGACAAGGAAAAGTGTATCATTGATGTAGAACCCAATGCCACAATCGTTACCACCAAGATCCAACCAAATGAACTAGAATATTCGAAGGAAGGTGATCACCTTTTCCACTCACAGATGTGAGTGAAGAGTGCTCCACTACATTTCATTGTTGATAGCGGAAGCCAAAAAAAAATCATCTCAACAAATTTCATGAAATGGTTGGAGTTTCTGACAACACCACATCAACAACCATACAACATCGATTGGATTAGCCAAGGATGAGATCTTTTCATCAACCAAAAGTGTCACATGCCCTATGGCATCAAGCCCTTCAAGGATGAGGTATTGTGTGATGTTTCCCCACTTGAATTTTGTGATGTTCTTTTAGTCCAGCCATATATGTGGAAAATTCATGCTATATATGAGTGTAGACCTCATAGTGTCATTGTTAGTGTGAGTAGACAACTGTACATGATCACAGAGATAGCTCCACCTACCACAATTTCTTTGGTCTCAGCTAAGAAGTGCAGGAAGGTCATCTCCCATATTGGGAAGTTTTTCCTCTTCATGATTCACTCTCAGAGTGAATGGAAGGTCGCAACCAAATCCATGGCCTCTACACAAGGATCCTCTATGTAGTAGAATCAAGTGGACAATATCATGGAAGAATATTGGGACATCTTTACCTCACCTAGCAGGGTGCCTCTGCACTTTCAAGTCAAGCATTCAATTGAGCTAACTTCTGGAATGCCTTTGTCTAATGATATAGTGTAATGGTTCTCTCTCTTGGAAAAATGAGTAAATCAATCGCCAGATCTTGGAGCTACTCCAAAAAGGGAACATTAGACCAAGCTCCTCACCCCGCAGGAGCCCAATTGTGCTCATACAAAAGAAAGACGGGACCTGGAGACTTTGTATTATAGAGGTATGAACAAAATCACAGTCAGAAATTTGTACATAATTCCCCAAATTGACGACCTTCTCAACCAAATCAAGGGGGGAAAGTATTTTTGTAGGATTGATCTGAAGTTCGACTACCACTAGGTCCCCATAGAACATATTGATGTATGGAAGATTACTTTCAAGTCTAAAGAAGGTATTTTCGAGTGGTTGGTCATGTCATTTGTCTTGACGAATGACCCAACCACCTTCATGAGGTTGATGGATGACATCCTGTGTCCCTTAACCAATTCCTTTGTGGTTGTATATCTGAATGACATCCTCGTCTTCAACAAGAGTTGGGAAAAACACTTGTAGCACATTCAACAGGTCCTCCACACTCCATGACAACACAAGTTATATGATAACTTAGAGAAATTCTACTTTGGCATGAACAAGGTCCAATACCTTAGATACATTTTATATGAGCATGGTTTTCTTTTCATTCCAACCAAGATCCAAGTCATTTGTGACTAGCCAACCTCAATAACACTCACTTATCTTTAGATCTTCTTAGGCCTCACCAACTTCTATCACATATTTGTATTGTGGTTCTCCCATATCACATGGGCTCTTAGCCAAGTGACCAAGGGTGGTGGAAAAGACAAATTTGTGTGGGAAAAATCACAACATAAAGCTTTTGATGATATGAAATATCACTTGTGCTTAGCCTCGGTGCTTACCTTACCCTATATGCAACAACCATTTGAGATTGAGACCAATGCTTTCAATTGTGCTCTTGGTATCATTCTCACTCAACACGCTCATCCAATGGAATATTATAGTGAGACACTCTCAGATGTTATCCATAAGTACCCCCTTTATGAAAAAGAAATGTATTCCATCATACAAGCCTATCGCCCATTGAAGCATTACATACCAAGGAAGGAGACAGTCATCCATACAGATGACATGCATCTGCAGTTCATGCAGACACAAGGTAAATTGCGTAATGACCACCATTAAAAGTGTTCTACATACTTGCAAAAAATTCACCTCAACATTAGGTATAAGAGAGGGAGCACCAATTGTGTCATTTACTTCCTCAGTCAACCTTCAGTTGCAACACTAACCCCGGTGCTCGACTCTTGTAGGCATGAGGCCTCCGAGTGGTCCCAAATCTATGATAACAATCCCGACTTCGCTACAACCTACCAGATGTTGGGAACATGCACAACCATTGTCAAATTTTATATTCAAAATGGACTACTATGCCATCTAGGTCATCTCTACGTTCCTTCAAGTGAGCATGCAAAGATGATTTGGGAATCCCACTATAGTTGGGTTGCAAGACACTTTGGCATGGAGAAGATAGTGGTAGTACTACAAAAGTGTTTCTATTGGATGAAGCTTCGACATGATGTTAGTAAGTATATCAGATCTTGTGCTACCTGTTCCATTTCCAAACCAACCATTAAAACAAAAGGACTGTACACCCCTCTTCCTACTCCTAATGGGCCCTGTGAATCCATCTCGATGGATTACATGTTAGGTCTCCCCTCCACCAAGCATGAAAATGACTATGTTTTCATGGTTATTGATCAATTATTTAATATGTCCATTATGTCCGTCAATAACAAGAGTATCATAACTGAGGCCACCACCAAGATATTCTTCGAGTGTGTATGGGTACATTTCAGACTATCACAGACCATCTTATCATATCAAGAAAATAAATTAATGAGCACATTCTAGTTGAGCCTCTGGTTGTTGTTGGACACCAAGCTCACCAAATCCACTACCTTGCACCCTCAAACTAATGGACATATAAAGAACGCTAATAGGATGATCGTGCATCTCTTACACATGTACAACTCCAAGAATCCATGCATATGGGATGAGAACCTTCCTTATGTTTAACACATCTAAAAAAGAGCACTCCTTAAATCGGTCGACCACATTCCTTTTCAAGTGGGCCTGAGTTTTCAACCATTATGCCTCATTGATGTATAAATTCCCCATGCATCCACACAAGAAGAATCTTCCCATGCTCAATTTGAGGCCGACAAGGCCATCAAATTCATTGAACGAATTTAACACATCCGCCAATAGGTCCATGATATTTTGCAACAATGCTAAGTACAAGTAGCGTCATGATCAACACTAGGTTCCCCACAAGTTTCAGGTAGGGGACAAGCAGGGATGATTTTAAGGATGGAAACTTATTTTAAAATGTAGAAACCTTGGCGAATCTTACTAATCGTTTATATTTCAACTATAAATGTTTGGCAATATTTTTGTAAAAATATTCAAATTTCTAAGGATTTTATATAGTTTTTATAAAATTTTGGCGATTTTTAAGGTAAAATAATTTTATCCTATAGAATTTGGGCGAATCATTTTCAAAATAGCGAATCTCATTTTTGGAAAAACCATGGAAAATTAGCCCATGAATGAAATTTAGCCCTTAAAATCATCCCTGGGGACAAGGTTTGGTTGCATTTGCAGTAACAACACCTTATAGGACCCCACCGAAAGATACAACCACTTAAATATGGACCTTAAACAATCATCAAGGTTGTGGGAGATAATTATTTTGAGTTAAGTGTTCCCCCCTTCCATGGATTACACCCAATATTCAATGTGGACCTCCTTCGACCATATTTTCCACCACTACTAGACACATTAGAGGTGGTAGAGAAATTGACACCTGCATATCTCAACCCTAACTATATGGAACATGAAAACATTGATCGGATCATGGACCCATAGATTAAGGGCACCTACCAATAAAATACCCAACTCTATCGGGTTGTCAAAGTTATTGGGGAATGGGGTGGAACACAACATGAAATAGAGAAAACAATATTGCAGATAATCAAAGATCAATGAAAATTTTCGAAGATAATGGTGGTGTCTAAAAACATTGTTACAGATTCACTTAAGCAAAGTGCACTGTGATTAGCAAATCATAGTGCACGTTGCACATATTGATTCACATTATCACCATGCTGATAATGACCCAAGGGGTCTAATTTTTATAGTCTCAAGATCTATCCAACTTCAATAGAATCAATAAGATCTTGTCCACATGTAACAGTCGGATGTTAGAGTTGACTCCACCAAATCTTCTTCGTCGAGTCAATTCAACAAGGATGATTAACATGATCACTTATGCGTCCAACTCATATTTGATTGCTGGGATGGTCAATCCAATGCCTGACTATATTCGACTACTGATCAATTGTTCAACCGATAAGCATGTCAACTACTCAACCGGATAGTGTGGTGTGTTGGTCGATCGCTTGACCAACTGTATCAAGATGTAGATCGACTTCTTAACCGAATAAACCCATGATATGTGTGATGAACCATCAATTCTTAATGTTCCAAAACCCCCCCATCAACACACAACTCTAGAGTTTCAGGAGGTGAAATTACATCATTAGGACACCCCCCCATAATTGCAACTTCCTTAAGCCCAAGCATCATGCAGAGCTTGATAAATATTTCTTTAGCTAAAGGTTTGGTGAATATATCAACAACTTAATATTCTTTTTTGCAATACTCATGAAAGACAACATTCTCATGAACCAAGTGTCGCAAATAGTGAGCATGGAGATCAACATTCTTCATCTTACTGTGGTAAATATGATTTTCAACAACCTATATAACACTCTAGTTATCAAATTAGATTGTAGTTGAGTTCTTAATTGGAAGGCCAAGCTCTCCCAAAAGTTGGTGAATCCAAACCACTTCAATACTTTCTTGAACGACACCACAATATTATGCTTCTGTAGTCAACAAAGAGACTACCTTCTATTTCTTGCACGACCACACCAAAGGTCTAGTGCTATAGTGAAACACATAGCCATAAGTGAACTTCTGATCATCACCATCTCCAACCCAGTCAGATTCAATGTAGATGACTATAAATACAAACTTCGACAATACTTGATACCAAATTGAGTGACACCCTTTAGATAATGAAAAATTCGTTTGACTACTTTCCAGTGGATTTATTTGGGGTCTTGCATGAAACGAGAAACCACACTAACAACAAAGGAAATTTCAAGTTGACTATGAGTAAGATAAATAAGACTACCAAATAAAAGTGTAGCATCGATTGTGGGTGTTCAAAAGGTTTTAGTGAGCTTGAATCCAGAATGAAAAGGAATAGCACAAAGCTTGCAATAATCCATCTTAAAACGTGTCAACATATCCATCACATGTTTAGATTGAGAAATGAAAAATCCATCACAAAGTGGTAATACTTGAAGACCCAAAAAATAATGCAGAGTACCAAGATCTATCATATCAAAGGCGTTAGCAAAATGTTTCTTCAATCTAAGGATGAGATCATTATTATTTCTAGTAATGAGTAAGTAATCTACATATACAACAACAATCAAAGTGTCTCTATTGGTGTAGAGAACATACAAGATGTGATCATATTCACACCATTTGAAACCAAGTCAAAGAAAGAAAATGTCGATCTTAGCATACCAAGCTCAGGGAGCCTGCTTCAAACCATAAAACTACTTCTTGAGTCAACATGCCAAATTTAAATCTATCACAAAACCAAGTGGTTGTTCCATGAAAATTTCCTTAGATGGGATCCATGAAGAAAGGCACTCTTCACATCCATATGATGGATTTTCCATCCAAAATGAGTAGAAAGGGAAATAATTAGTCGAACGAAGTTCATCTTTTCAAAAGGGGAAAATGTTCCAATGTATTCGATGCCTTCTTGTTGAGAAAATCCCTTTGCAACTAGACGTGTTTTATATTGCTCAAAAACACCTTCAAAGGTAAATTTGCTCCTGTAGACCCATTGAGACTTCACAATGTTCTTTCCTTGCAGCCGAGGAACCAAGTACCAAGTATATTCTTCGACATAAAATCAATTTTATTCTTCATTGATTTCTCCCATTCAAGTCATCATTCAACGTATGAGTAGGTGATAGGGTCAAAGGTTTTACGTACATGAGTCATCAAGGAAACATCGATGTGTTGCTTTTGAATTTGAGTCTATCATCCACACAAGGCATCTCCAACATCAGATCCAACAAATTCAATTTCATTGGAATCCCATTGGGGTAGGAAATAAACGGGTGAAATACGATTCACTTTAGCAGATCGATAAAAAATTGAAGGTTATTCAGTTAGCGACCTAGTCTAAATAGAAAATGATGGACTAGTTGACTCATAGGTTGATAGTCTAGTCAGAATAGGGATATAGTTTGACTATGTAGTCAAAGGAATGGAGAATGGAACATGAGCACCAATTTCAAAGACAAAATCAAAGGGATCATTCTGTAGCAATCCAAAATAGGCATTCAACAAATTAACACTAGAAGACTTCTCATCAAAGTGAACATTACATTTGATAATGATTTTCTGTTTGACAGGATCAAATAGTTGAAAGGATTTCAACTCTTCAAAGCAGCCCATCATGATGCAAACATGGATCTTTTCATCCAAATTATTTATGCAATAATCAAGAATGTGGTCTAGGAAACACGTCCAAACACACGAAGGTGGCCGAATGAATGCTTCTTCCCATACCATTGTTCAACTGGAGTCATGGAAGGAGTCGAGATGTGATTGAGTAGATACTTTGCATAGTCGACTGATTTATCCCAAAAGAAAGAAGGTATATATTTAGCCCGCAAAAGAAATTTGGCCATTTCAATCAATATCCAATTCTTGCATTCTACAACTTCATTATGTTGTGGTGTGTGAGGAATTGACCACTCCTAGTCAATACTAGATCAAAGTAGGTATTCTTCAAAGGGTCGATTTACATACTCACAACCATTGTCTGGTCACAAGAATTTGATGGGTCGACCACATTGATTTTTAGTAAAGGCATGAAACTCCTTGAACTTTTCAAAGACAAGGTTCTTTTTCTTCAGGAAAAAGATCCATGTGAGGTGAGAGAAATCATCAATGAAATTCAAAATGTTCCTTGCACCTACTAGTGAAAGTAAATTGATGCAACATATATCATTGTGAACCAGTTACATTAGATTTTTCACTCACCATGCTGTACCATATTCGAATGGTACCTGATGATGTTTCCCAAGTACACAAACCTTATAAACTGCTTCAGGGGGAAACACCTTAGGAAAACAAGCAACCATGTTCTGAGTTGCCAGTGCCTGCAGACTTCAAAAATTCAAGTGTCCAAGTTGTTCATGCCAAATTTGAATTCTCTCATCAGTGTGAGAAACAAGTATAGTTAGTTTAGGTTTAGGTTGATTCAAGTCAATATGGAACATGTACAAACTATCCGTTGGGTTGAAAATCCTGCCAACGATAATCAACTTATCTTTCTTCAAATCACAAACATAGAACCGATCTGGCCAAAATTCCACAATCTTACCTGTTTGTGTCAAATGAGAAACAAAAAATAGATTGAAACTAATATCTGGCATATGATAGACATAAAATCACCCTAACTAGCAAAATATAGAGCAAAATCATTAGCAACATAGATTTTACTCTCCTTAGATTTATTTAGTCTCATGAATAAAGAGGCATCTGTATCGATATGATGAGTACACCCAACACCCAAGCACTCTGCTGTCCTGCGATGAAGTTCCGCAAATACCCTTCCACCCAAGTGTTCCCAAGCTCAATTTGTCTGTCGATCGGTGGGTGGTAACTAGTACTTGAGGTCAGCTTGGTACATACCAACCTAGAAAACGCATGTCAGAAACTTCCCGTGAATCTGCCATTCCTACCACTGACGATGGCTTTAGGCCACCCATGCAAACGAAACATCTCCCTAAAAGATAACTCGATCACCTGCACTGCTGAGTAGTCTAAAGGAATGGTGGAGAAGCAGGCAAGCTTGGTGAGTCGATCCACTGTGACATAGATGCAATCCTTCCCTTGCATCTTCAGTAACTTGGTGATGAAATCCCTGGGGATGCCTTCCCACCCCTGATCGTGAATGGGTAAAGGTTGTAATGATCCAGCTAAATACGTGTGCTCCCCCTCATTCCCCTGGCGAACTCCGCACTCTTGGAGATGCTTCTCTAACTCGTCTCTATAGGCCATGGGGTGCCTATATGGAGTGGTGATCACTGCTCCAATACCCTCCTCCAACTGACTGATGTACTTGAATCCCCTGTCGGGAGGCCTACCTGGAGGTACATTACTAAAGACATTATGCTCCCAAAACACTCGAAACAAGTCATGTATCTCTCTCAGACAATTGGGCTCTCCGCCCTTAGACCTATGTATGGAAATATGAGACTTTGCAACCCGTGCAATGTCATCCCGTCTCATCACTGCCTCCATCTGCTTCGTGGTTACGACCTTAGGAGGATACATATTCATGCCTCGCAAAACCACTCTCTTGTCGTCCTGACCCTGGAACTCCATCTCCATAGTCTGATAGTTAGTGGAGTACCTCCCTAGAGAGTATAGCCACTGAACTCCAAGCACCACATTGGTGTCAGGTATCTTTACCATGTAGAATTCATCAATGAGCATGTAGTTTCCCAGGTTCAATGTCATCTTTGGAATGTACCTGGTGCAGTCTAGTGTCTTCTCCCCCGGTATGACCACTGAGAAACCCCCAAAAGACTCAGCGGCAATTCTCTTTCGTTCCACTAACAAAGAGTCTATAAAGTTGTGGGATGCCCCACCATCGACCAAAACTGTCACTCGATGTCCCTACACTCCTTACCTCATCCTGAAGGTGTGAAATCTGGGTATGCCAGAGAGTGATGCTATAACTCCTCATGTTTCCATCGATGCCTGCTCTACCTCTTCTATCGACGACTCCTCCTTTTGCCCCCATTCCTCTTCTTCCTCGTCATCCCTGCTATTAGAAAACATCTCTATGTAGTGTGCCTTGGCCTTGCCTGCACACCTGTGACCTGGTACCCATGGTTCCTGGCAGTTGAAACACAGCTTCCTCCTCCTTAGATCCTACCTGGTAGCATCATCCATCCTATTCCTGCCTGTCCAATCCCTTTGTGGCTATCCTGCCCAGTCTCTATGCTATTGTCCTATGCCATCCCTCTGTGGTGGCGTCCTGTCATCAAACTTCGTGGGGAAGTTTGGTCTCGGGGTGAACTTGGGCTTAGGTACGGACTCCTGTAAGTCTCTAGCACTGCTAATTGCATCCTGTAGTGAAGTAGGCTTGTAAGCCTTCACCCATCCTCGAAGTGGCTTGGTTAGCCCCTCTATGAACAGCATCACCAAACAGGCCTCGGAGATATCAGTGACCATCACTGATATCCTCTGGAAATATGATATATATGCATCTGCTGACCCAGTCTGTTTCAACTGTGCTAAGTCCCTAAAATACATCTCAGGATCTCGTCTGTCAAATCGGTGCACCAGTCTACCTGTGAACTCAACATAGGTGACAATATGGGCATGACCCAGAGTGGTCATCCTATGGTACCACCATTCCTGTGCCTCACCCTCCAAGTGCAATGTCGCCAACTTAATGGCATCAGTCTCTTCCATGGGGTTCAGCTGGAAGTAAGTGTTGAGCTTCTGCACCCAAGCTCGTGCAGTGCTCTTCGACGTCCCATCGAAGTATGGTAAAGTGAGCTTGCCCACTGTGTGTTGTAACTCGTAGCTCTGCGTGGGACCCCTGTTGAAGAACCTCGGCCTATTTCTCCCCTTGAAGCTACAAAACTAGGAAAAAGTCATAGCTTCTCTCAAATCTGGATCCATGGCCTTATACTCCTGGAAATAAGCTGCTAAGGGCTCGTCCTGCTCTACCTGCCCTCCTGTACCTATCTCTGGTGGTCCTAAGAACTTGGGCATGGTAGATCTAGGAATCTCACTGTATTCGTGAGGGCGGTTCTGAGGGTTGGTCCTGGAAGCGATCACCTCAACATGAGGTCTGTGTGTGTTTTCCCCATCTTCCATTTGCCCTCTCTTGCTACTCTCCCCCCTTTCTTCATCATGCTTACTCCCTAAATCATAACCTGTGATTCTTCCCATGAACTCTCGGGTCTCTCTCTGGCCCTCTGCAATATTCTGTAAGGCTTTCATAAGCCCTCTGAACAAACCATCCTCTCTGTCCTCTGGCAGATTTGCATTTTTCCCTGGAGTACCCTCCATCTCTTCTTCTCTGCCCTCTATGCTTCTGTACCTCCTGTGCCTATAAGTGATGTTCTGCAGCCCTTCCTCAGACATCAATGTTTCCCACAGCTGGCCAAGAACATGCTCTGATACCACTGAAATATTCTAAGTTGGAAATGTAGGAAAATCCTTCAAATTATGATGTTGGACTTTCGTCAAACAGTTTGCATGCTTATGAGTTTATGGCTGTAGGTGAAAATTTGATCGGACAACGATGTGTTTATTGGTTTTTTTGACTGTTTAGTGGTTTTCTAGACCCTTATAGCTCCCCAATGAAGTACCAATGATCGTATTTCAATATAGAACAAAACCCATAAAAATAAACTGAAAAACACTCATATATGAAGTAGCAATTTGACTGAATAATGGTTGCTCTTTATTGAATAATGTTGTTGAACTTATTACAGTCAAAACATGATAGGAATACCTCTTAGTAATGGAGAAAATGTTACTGTAGGAAATTTAGAAGTCCCCACCATCACACAGCCATAAGGAGGAACCCAAACCGTCCACACATTTTGATATAGAAGAGAAATTCCTATGTCTAATGTTCTTTTGTTGAAATGGCAGCCTCCATTCACAAATAGACCCCTCTGTAATGCAAATAACAACCAGCCATGAGGAAATGACAAGCCACAACCTCCCTTGTTCCTCCCACGCAACACCACAACCAACATGCAGCTACAGGAAAGGGAAACTCGGCCAGCAGGAGAGTGACACGCAACATCAAAAGGGAGTTGACCAGCCACCAAGAAATTGACCATCAGCCCACTATTAGACACCCCACGCAGCAATGAAGAAGATTCGACCTGTGGAAAAGAGTGATATGACCAGCAACAAGGAACAAGCGACCACACTTGGAGAGTGCGCCCAGTACAAGGAGAATTCTCCTTACCTCCACGTGCCAAAGGAGAATTGCCCTCTCTTCTTCAAACTAAAAACCAAACCCTTCTCATCCACATGCAGCCTGGGAGATGGGATACACGTCCTGTTGGGTAACATGTAGCCCCACAAGGAAATAACGCTGCCACAATAGGGATACACGTCCCAACTGCAAGGGAACTCGCCCAGGTAGAGGAAATTCGACCCAACAAGGAGTAATTCGGCCTCCACACTCCAGAAAACGTAGCCAAACACCCAAATTTCCCTTTCTTCACAAAATCTGTAAACAAAACTCTTTTCTTAAAGAAGATCTTCGAATCACACTACCAATGTCTGCAAATGAGAAGCCGGAATGACTTCTCCAATCTCACGGCTAGGGCAGATAGTTTCACTGCCGAATCCAAGATTCCACGGCTAGGGCAGATAGTTTTCACTGTCGAATCCGAGGTGTCGAATGGGTTTCCAGCTGAAACCCTCGTTTTCTCACCGAGCTCTTCTCCCAAACTCAATTTTTAAAATGAATAGTCGATAATGCCTTTTTCCCCTTCAACTGTCCTTTTATTCACTCACTTGTCCTTTTCTCCATTAAAATATTCATTTAATTATTAATTGGAGAGAAATACCCTCAAAGAGGGGTTTAATAATAATAAACTCACTTTTCCTAAGTTTTCACTTTATAATTCGAAAGTGACTTTACTATTATCGTTTCCCTAGCTCACCCGTCTAATGGTTTACGGGAAACTGTATAAATTGTCACGGTATCCCGACTGCCTAGGAAAAAGGGGACATTACAACATGTCAAGTTTAATAATTGTTACATTACAAGTAAACACTATAGTTGTGACAACAATCATTAAAAGGTTCTATTATTGCTAGTTACAATGAATACTTGGTAGCATGTGAGTATTGTTGATATAAATTCTTATTGTACTTGTTTGCAAGATGAACTAATATCTCCTCTAGGAGATTCTTCTTGTTTTGTTTCCCAGCAGGTTACCATGGAGGAAAGATCGATCACAACACTAGAAGAGTGTTGATCTCATTTCTTATTATTGTATTTCTTGTTTTGACCCTTGTTCCAAGAAGGTCATGGGTGATAGATATGAGAAGGAGATATTGTGACAATTTTTCTCGTTCTTGTTTTTATTATTATTATTATTATAAGAGTATTATTCTTGTATGTTGGTTTTGTTGTTTCTCTTGTTCCAAGAAGATCAAAGATGATAAATCTGAGAGTAGATATTGTAATGGTTGCGGGAGGAAATATATTATATGGTCTCTAGTTTGATACATGGAGCATACCATACAGAGAAGAAGGTGTATACATGACTATATACAATAATTTACAGAAGAAGAAGAAGAGGAAGAAGGGTAATTTTTATCTCATATGGAAATTGATTACAAGGAGCAGAAGCCTCCAAATATGAACGAACATATTCATCTAGTTCAGTTGATCACTCTTTAGATCATTGGGAAGAGTTATTAGAGCCATAAGGGCCTACCCAGAATCGTTGCAATAACCAAGAAGAGACTAGCATGGTCATGTGACACTTTACAAGATGCAAATATATATAGAATTGATGAGCCATATCATGAGGAGTAGATGGCTCCACCAGTGGTGAGGTAGGCAGCCCCAACAAGTACTATCTCAGAAGGATTTAGAGTTCATAGGGATTCATCCCTCATGAACCTCCCCCTGACCATTCATAGGAGTCAAGATTCAAAGGGAGCATGGAGACTCAAAGTGAGCCTAATCTTAGAGAGAGTCAGTGGCTTAAATACTTTTATTCAGAAAGTATTCCTCCTCATATTTATATGGAAGAGATATATGTCTTCCAGGACTGACAAATATGTGCCATGAGTTGAGGAGGTTATATTGAAGCTTTAGAGGCTTCGAGGAGATATGAGACCTCCTAGGAAGATTCCCTAGTTTCAGTGACAGAGGAGGAAGCCAGTTAGAAGGACTGGGATATGGATATTTTTCCTTGAGACTAAAAGGGAAGACAATGGTGACTTCCAAATTAATCTAAAAAGATCAAACATGATGTTGATGGAAGCATAGAGATACACAAAGCCTGATTTGTGTCAAGAGCAGTCTCCCAACAAGAGGGAGAATACTATGATGAGACACTTTCTCCAATGGTCAAAAGAAGTATACATAGAGCATCCACAAGATACATGAGAAAGAGTATCATGTCTACAAATTGAAGAAATCCTTGTATGGACCTAAGCAAGAACCCAGGACATGATATGCCAGATCAGACAGTTCCCTGATGAGCTTGGGCCTTACCAAGAGTAAAGTAGGTTCCAACCTTTACTTCAATGTTGTGGATGGTGAACCAATGATATTATTGTTGTATACCCATTTCTAACAAGAAACACGAATCTCATCGCTAAGACTAAGAGGAAGTTTGTTTCATATTTTGAGATTAAAGACCTAGGCATGATGCATTACTTCTTAGGTCTATAGGTATGGCAGATACCGAGTGAGATTTTCCTTAACCAAGGAAAATATGTTGTTGAGATTCTAAAAAGATTTAGAATGATGGATTGCAAGGCCATGCCTACACTGATGGTGACAAATCTAAATTTATTGAGTGATACATCTTCATAGACAGTGGATACCGCAATGTATAGATAGATGATCTATTTTTTGATGAACTTAACGAATATGAGGCCAAATATATGTTTTATGGTGAAAAAATTGAGTCAGTATATGGTTGAGACAAGAAGTGTTTACTTGGTTGCACCAAAACATGCGATGAGGTACCTGAAGGGTACAATTGATTATGGACTCAGATATGCTTCAGATCATGAGATAATCCTACAAGGCTTTACTGATTCAAATTGGGTCGGTAGTGTTGCATAATGGAAGAGTACATATGGATTTTTTTTCAGTATGGGATCAACTATGATCTCATGGTTCAACAGGAAGAATACTAGTGTGGCACTCAGTATAGATGAAGCAGATTACATTGTAGTTTGTTCATCAAGCAATGAAGTAGTGTGGCTTCGGAAGCTACTTGCAGGATTGTTTGATCTCAAGTTAGAGGCAACTTGTATCTTGTGTGAAAAAAAAAGTTGTGTGAACTTGACATAGAACCCATTGGTCCATGAAAATTCCAAGCACATCGAGATCAGGTACCATTATATCAGATATATGGTACAAAGGGGAGCAATGAATCTCCAGTATTTCGCTACAGATGAGTAGATAAATGACGTGTTGACCAAGCCTCTATCAAAAGTAAAGTTTGTGTACTTCAGAGACAAGCTTGGTGTGGTTCATAAGGACACCCCTAGTAAGAGGGAGTGATGAGTTACAATTGTGATATGGGGTAGCAACTTCAGTGCATGGCAGAAGAAACAGGTGGTCATTCATGGGAATGTTACGGCTAATACAATGATAAGTCATGGTACATTGAGTTACTGCTACCCTAGTGATTAATCCTGGTACGTAGATGGCTACTCCAGTGATAGAGCCTGGTATGCTAATTTACTGGTACCCCAGTGATAAATCCTAGTACACATATGGCTACCCCAGTGATTAAGCTTGGTACGTTGAGTTACTGCTACCCCGGTGATTAATCCTGGTACGTAGATGGCTACTCCAGTGATAGAGCTCGGTATGCCAAGTTACTGCTACCCCAGGGATAAATATTGGTACACAGATGGATACGCCAGTGATTAATACTAGTATGTCGAGTTATTGTTGCCCCAATGATTAAGCCTAGTACAGGTATGTCTACCCCAATGATAAATCTTGGTATGCCAAGTTACTTCTACCCCAGTAATATAACCTAGTATATAGATTGTTAATCTTGTGAAAAAGTCTGGTACGCAAAGTTACTGATTGTGGCACTAGTCAGCATGACCTCACACAAGGTCAGTAGGTTCCATTCCTTCAGGGCTGATTAGTTACTTGAATTTTAAGATGGTGGGAAAACCTATGTGGTTGGAGGTTTTTCCTAGCCTTGGGATAGATGGGTAGTGTGTGCACACTACATCGCCTAATCCTCGTGATTAGATGCCTGGTCATTGTGTACCAGTTGCTCGGTGTGCCAACCATAGTTTACTAGTTCAATGTGGAACTAGATGCCAGATTTTGTGTGAACTGGCGAGTGAAAGCCCCATGATGACATAAATCTTGGATGGATGAAGAGACCCTAGATGTTGATGTGGTTACAAAAATTATTCAATATAGATTTGTGTAAATTCAACAAGTCAATGTTCAAGTGTACAAAAGAGCAAAAGTAGTCGTGATGTTCATGTCTGAAGAATACATTCCTTGCTAAGAGGGAGTGTTGAAGTTTCAGTAGCATCAGAAGATATTATTATTATATTCATATTGTATTTGATCAAGAAAAAACCCTAAATATTAATGTTATATTATATTTGTTAAGTTGGCCATATTGTGCCTTTGTAAAAGTCAGCCCTATTGTGCCTTAACAAGTCAAATGTAAAATAAAAGGGTAAAGTGGATAGGTTGGCCCTGACCTAATTCTAGGCAATCCAACTAGTATTTATAAGAGGCATGGCACCTCATTTGGAGATACACACAACTATCTCTCCCATACATTGCACAATTCTTGGAGAGTGACGTAGCTACATAGAAGGAGTGATGCAGCTACAAAGGAGGAGTGTCTCAGTAAAGGGTTTTGGTTATTTGGTGAAAAACTATCTTAGTCTAGTGGTGTGCTACTCTGTTATGGTTAGGGTTTCTGGTGGATCTTCTATTTTGGTGAGATCTCTCTTGAGAGAGACTTTATACTTGTTGAATAATCTATATTGAAGAATCTTTTCTCGGTTTTCTCCCCCACGAGGGTTTCCCATGATAAATCTTGTGTTACTATGGATGTCTTTCTTTCAGTGATCCTTATGCTTGAAATTACTGTTTTGATAGACTAAAGTTAAAGAATACTACACACACTAAAGTGCTTAAGAATAATTTTAACAACCCCTTCAAAGGTAAACGTTATCTAAAGCAAAGAAATGCATAATGGGAATGTTTACAAGGCCAATTGGAAGTTGACATAAAAAATTGTGATATACTCGTAGGAATGAAAAATATTTATATAACTCATAGAATCACATGTCAAAATCAAGTTCAATTCATAGATGGTGGTCACTATATGCTCTCGAGAACTAAAAGTGAGGAGATTACCCATCTTTCGTGTTGATGATCTGGGTTGGCGATTGTGAAGGAAAATATGTTCCTACAATGATCTCATATTACACGTCTAATAGCAATACATTACAAAAACCAATCTAGGGAAGAATATAATTACATGGCAAGAGAAGTGTAGCAACTAAGAATATACATGGAGTAGCACCCAAGAAGGGTATGTATACACAAGGAATCAATAGATGTGAGGTGAGGAATGAGGTGTGGCATGTATAGGTTTGGGGAGAAACCCTGTGCAATCTAAGGATTACATGCATGGTGACATTCCACCCCTTCAATAGAGTGAAGTGTATGATTACATTGTAAGAGTAACATAGCAACTAAACTACAAGAAAACACGCAAATAGGGAGTAGCACACAATCAAGGTATGAATACATAAGCACTCTAGGATAAGGTGAGGATTGATGAGTAACACTTATAGGGTTCGATGATCCATGGATTACATGAATGGTTCCACATGACCCCTTCAAATCTAATTGTTGGCTAAAGCAAAGAAATGCATAATGGGAATGTTGACAAGGCTAATTGTGAGTTGACATAAGCAAATTGTGATATACCATTGAATTGTTGTTTTTTACATTTTTTTTCACTTTGACCATGTTACCCCCCCCCAATGAATAGGGGTAGCTAGAGGAGATAATGTCTCGTGGCCCGCAATGGAAAACATGATCTTGACCATGATGATAGTGGCATAGTCAAATGTCAAAATAAACAAAATCAAAATAGCCTAGGGAATTTTTTTTTGAATTTTTTTTTTTACCCTGATGAAGTCCTCATACTAAGGTTTTATTTCTTCCAATTGGGCTACCTTTGGATGCATATCATTTAAAATTCTCTTACCACTACTTGTTTATTTTAAATTAGATTGAGCAGAGGAAGAGGACTTAGCCATATCGGTGGAGGTAATTGGCTTATTTCCTTTGTCAACTTGAGAGCCATGAATATTTTTGTGATCATTTGCAGGAGGAGGAGGAGGAGGAATATATTTGTTTATAGAAACAATATGGATTGTTAATTTTGGGTTAATTGAAGGAGAAGTAAAAGATTCATTACTGGCAACAACATGAATTGGAGGAGGGGGGTCAATGGACCATTGATTGGCACTAGAAGAAGGATTGGAAAACATACCACCCCATACATCATTATGAGGATGCATAGGGGATTTAGGAACATTGACAATACCAAAGCGAAGTTGCAATATAACATTAGGAGGTACTTGGGGTTTAGGCAAGGCATGTTATCCACCAAGATTTAAGTGCCTAGTTTGGATCAGTTGCTGAAATTCATCATCAACATCAAAATTAATAGAGAACCTCAATTTTTTATGTCCCCTAGGTTGCAAAAATGTGTTAGGTAGTTTGCCTCTTCTTCCTCTACTTCTAACCCTGATGAAGAAGTTCATTTATGTCCATCGTAGTCAATTTATTACATGCATAAGACATAGTAAGATAAAACATCCAACACAATTTGTCATCATGATTAAATTGGCTCTGACATAACACAACCATGTAACACAAACAGGAAGTGAAAGGGAAAATTATAAACAGGGACAGTAATACAAACTTTTCTAACATCCAATCATGAGCTTTGTAATCTACATATCTCCATTTTAAAGATATGTACAGAAAACTTCAAGAATATTGTCCAACACCTCAACTTTAAACCATGTCATCATGATTAAAATCAGCCAAAATATTCCCAAATCCTTTCACATAATTTAATGTTGCCTCTTTTATCATGCTAATTACATTAAGTTGTATCTCTTGTGCATATTATTTAATTATATAGAATGGAAATAAATGGAAAAAGGAATTTAATGAAAAATATTTGGGGAAATGACTTATGTAAAGTGGAACTAATGAGGGAAAATAGATCTATATAATAATGTTTTCAAAAATATATGACATTCTTTATCCAATTTTACAATATTCATGTATACAAATCGTTTCCTTTTTAAAAGTATGAACCATAGAAGTATATAAAATGAGAGGTTGTTCAATACCTCATCTCTTTCAACCATAACTATACATTGCAAATAAACATCCCACACATCATAACTTATTATTCGTTTTTGTCCTTGTTTCATCATGTTAACAACATACTCCGATTATATATCCTTCATATTTCCACTTTCTTTAATTATATAAACAAAGTAAAAAAAAAATGAGGAATGAAATTTTAGTGAGTGAGGATAGGAAAAATTAACTTATGAAATATTATATTTATGGATGGAAAAAAAAGCCTATATAATCATCCAAATAAAATCAATTAGTTTATTTTCTTATCCAAAATAAACATCCTTTAAATCAAACATCTCATACTAGCTGAACATAAGTATGTTGTATCTCTAAAAGGAAATATTCTTGCTCCTCTAACTATGACCAGAAAAACAATGGATGAAATTAATCTCAAGTATGTTATGATCATTGTGTATCTTGAATTCATCAAAGTAATGCCATAGGAAACTGCTCAACATAAACAGAGTAATACAAGACATGGGTTTCAATATGGTTACTTCACACTCCAAACATATTCAAACTTTGATCTTAACCCAATAAAAAAAAAATCATTTTTAAAAGAAAATTGTTTACAAAGTCATCATTGCAGCCAATCATATTGGTTCTATATTATATGCATGTAATACTTTGACATGTAGAATGCTTGTCTCAAATCAATTCTTTTCAAACTTTTTCTTGAATTGAATGAAAGAGTCTCGTGCTATGTATCATACCAATATGCATGTAACATTATTCCATGGCCATTTGTTTTAAAGGGAGGACAGATTATAACTCAAATAACCCTAGTTCGAGCCTGTAGGCACCATTTCATAACTTATTATCGTGTTGTTTCTAAACCAATAGATTCGAGAATCACATAGTGTATTAATACAAATTGAAGGAGCGAACTGAAAGTGTGAATGCCACCTAAAGGAATCTAATTCCATTTCCATAATTTGTTTCGAGTTTAAAATTATCCAAGCATACATCCAACTTAAAATGGCTCTTATTTGACAATATAATGAGAATGGTGGCTCGAACCGTGACCCAAAAATAGATAAGAGTTCGAATAAATCCAATGTTGACACAAGACAGGTTCAAATATCATGTTGAGCTTGAACCAGCATTCAAAACCAAAGTATGGTAGAAACCAATTGACATAGCACAACACTTTGACCTATGTTTGAAACCCATCATTCCCTTTCATAATTTAAACATAAAGGGTGAGTTTGAATCATGAATTTGTACTTTTAAATTCACCAATTAAAACCACAACCAAGACCCATTTCCTATTACCCAGCATGAACCATTAAAATTGCAAAGCAAGTCTATAATGATTTTAAATACTTTTAGGAAGATGAACTCATAATATCCATTCAAAAATCTGAACTATGTTATTCCCAAAATGTCCATAGGACCATAAAAAAAAAAATATGAGCTCACATATTCCTTCAATGCATGCAAACCAGAACCAAAAAGAAACCTCATTTTCCTTAAAAAATTATATGGAAAGTGATAAAGTAAAATTTGCATGTGAAAACCCATATTCAAACATTGACAAACAATCATTTTTCTTTGTTTTCTTCTTCAAGCAATGACAAAGCAGGGAAAAATAAAACATTCATGTACACATTCATGCTATCCATAGCCATATCTAACCATTCATAAAGACAAATTACCTATAGAAGATGTCAAAAAAAATATTGTCTCGTACCTTGTACAATGACACTTTTAAACCAGAGTTGACGGGTGATTTAGTAATGGAAACCACCAAGAGAGGGTCTCAGCAAGCGGAGCTCATATCTTTTTTTCTCAACCTCCAAAAAAGTAAATGACCCAAAACCAAGTCATAAAGGGAGTGATAGTGTGCGGGATTGTGGAGTAAATGCCCACGTCCTATTGCCTTCAATGCATGGCCAACTCAATCATGTCGCCAACCCAACAAACCATTACATATACATGCCAAGTCAACAATCCACCCAACACACATAACCCTCATAGCATGTGAAATTTCTATTATGTCAAATCAAATAAACATCAAATCAACTGCCTCATAATTTTGAAATAGACGACATCCATATACCATATACCACATGTAATATGTATTAACCAAGACAACATTATATCACATGTGAACCTATTATTGAATGTCACAATAAACCATGCATATTGTGTACCTCAATTTGAGTATAAGTTATACATTGGTTGTGTTTCGTGCAAAGTATTACCTCCAATATGATGCTTCTATCATAAAAACCAAAATTTTAAACAACTTGTGATGATACCCGTCATAATATGACCCAAATTTAACACAAGCTATGGTTTATGTAATATTCATATATCAATCCCTATGGTACTTAAACCACATATAAAAACCATATGGTCATGTATTGATCCAAAACCTTTTCTTCAAAAAATACAAACCATTGAACATGATATATGTTTCCAAATGATATATATGGAGTTTTAATGGCTAACTTTGTTATCGCAAGATTTGCCTCACCCTATGCAAATTTCTTGAGAAGGCCTTGTTCCATTTCCCTATGCAGACTTGAAGTCACTTTTTGTAAATCCCAAAGCTAAAAAAATTATTTTTCCACATATACACACCCTACCTATATTACAACATGCATATACGCAGGTTTCACCACTACAACTTGCGTACATTGGGTTTTGTACTCAAATTAAAAAATGGTGTCGAGTTTCCATGTCACATCACGAGATCCATGATCCTTGACCTTCCATATACTGGAAATGTTCCAACTCGGCCCTTCAGTTCCACTTGAAGGCTATAAATGGGACAAATCCAAGCTATGGAAAAGAGGAGAAGAAATCAACTTTGAGAGCAAAGTTACTCTGGAGAAATTATTCACTTCATATTGAGTTTGCATCCCTTTGTTCTTTTAAGTCTGAACACATTGTTCAGCCCCCAAGATCTTCCCTACTTGATTGAGAACCTCATTGTATATCTTATATGATCTTTCCTTTGGTGGAGGATTAAAGTGGTGGAGGCCTAGTTGGAAGGGACTTAGTTTCTTGGTTCCGAACTGTGCCGACATAGAAGTTTGTAATTCATTCACTTCTGTTGATTACATTTTAATAGAAATACTCTTTTCTCCTCCAATTAATATTTTGCAAATTTTTGAATTGTTATTCCATGGGCATATTTGTTATGAATTTTGATGGATTATGCTATTGAATGTGCTAACATTATATATTATCATGATATGCTTGTGTTTCTTGGTTGTTCAGAACAATTTGCAAGTGTATTTCTTTGAGTCAATTGCTCAACGATGGACTTCATCGAACGTCTGGACGAGGTAGGCCTTTTATCTTGTCTTTCTAGCATATTTGTACATGATATTAGAGTTGATTTCTGTAATCATTTCCGTCTATTGTGGTTTACCCCTAGCCATAGAGATTTTTCCTCGTAATAGAATTGGTGACCATACTAGGGATAGAATCTTATTTTTCGGGGTTGGAATGTTTTTCTCCTTTGATTGCTCTCATTTATATTGAGTTTCTTGTCGTCTGGCTGTTTGACAGCCTCTGTTCATTCTGATTTTGAGTTTCTTAGCCTTCTCCTTAGCATGGTTGTGTTTTAACACATATACACGGGTTTTTACCTGACAGTCACGTACATACGCGTGTTTTCCTTATTCAAGATGTGTATATACGCTCTTTTCACCTGAACAGTCGCATACATCATCCTTTTCTACTTGGTTGTTGGTTTTGATGTTTGTTGGGTAATTTTTTATGGTTGTTGAGTCTTATTGGGTCTTTTTTATGATTGTTAAGTGTCTGTGGAATGATAAGAAACATTTCTTTGGTTGAATTTTTGAGCGGTGCCTTTCTCATCATCCTTTTCATTTGATTGTCCTTGCATCTTGGGATGGATGTTTGCTTCTTGATATCCTACTTGGTTTGTCTATGTTTAGATACAATAGAGTCTTTATATCAAGTTGTTGTTCAGTCCTTGCATTTTCATTCTTTTATATTGAAAATACAAAAATATTAGGCATTTTACATTGTTGGCATTTGATCTTTTGAGTCCTTATCATTGATCTTAGTACATGTAAATAAAGATCGCATATTATTTAGAATTGCATAACTAAATTGAAAATTTCATTTTGAAAAGAATATCATTTATTGGGAATTGAAGTTAGGACTTTACATTTTATTCATATTCATTTATTTTACTTGTTGAGTCATAACATCATTAGTTTCACGACCACACATTTTTTGAGTAAGCAAGGCCACTAAAAGCAACGCTAATAATTCAAAATTGATTAGTAACGATTTTATTTTCTAGGGTGCACAAACTAGCTTAGGATTTAGAGCCTTGGAATAGGATTTTGTGAGTAAACTTCTCCAAGGCTATTAAATCAACATATGTGTCTGACTAAGGGAGTGGAGAAATCCATTTTATAATTGGTGACGTTAGGAGAATCCCCTTACACCGGAGTTAAACACGAGGTCGCGTGAGGTTGGTTGAGGGGATATCCCCCCAATACCTTCTTAGCATCAGATATATTTATGGGGGTCTATTCATATATGAGGATCTTGATAGTACCTTTACCTCTGTGAGAGGCGGTGCTTTCAAGGTTTCGCGCTTTGTTACCCTACCCATATGGTGGACCTAACTTATGATTGTTCTCCTGCGCATCGGTTATATTGTTGTTTCTTAGTTGCTTGACATAGGTACCACATAAGTTACTTGCAGGGGTTATTCTACAGGTACCTTAGGTCAGATAAGGATCGGACATCAAACAGCCTTTATGGAAGCTAACCTCTCTGAGGGGATCTGACTAACTAGTTGTTAAGCCCATGAGGGCCCTTATAACTGATTCTGATACCTCTAATCTTTAGCAAGGAGTCTCAGTCCCCTCTTGGGAGAGGCATACCTACTTTAGGGAGGGAGGCCCCTTTCAACCACTTTATCATGTTTGTGTGCATATTTGCATTTTTTTTATCCTATTTTGGTGTGCTCTTTGATCATTAGTTGATCTTAGGATTTTATGTTGCGTCATGATTTTTCATTATCATAGATAGTGGAGTCCCTTTGGCTCCCTCATTTAACTCTACCTCTCCCATGACATTCTCTCATTTCATGGGGAGGAATTTGTTTGTGTTTCATAATGGTATGTAGAATTATGATAATCAGTCAATGCCTTGGGTCTCTAATCATTTTCCTCTTGATATGCCAAACATGCCTTCACCCTTTCCATCCTCTCCCTCGCCTTCTTACATGAATCCTAGTATTGGATCCGGGAGCATGATGGATCCACTGTCTACATCTTCATTTGATATGAGTCACATCCCTCGACCAACTCTCACTGTGGGAGGTTGGAATATCCATTCTTACGGACCCAATCCTGGCTTCATCCTTCAAGGAGAAAGTGCTCAAATGGGTGGTTATTCTACTTATTACACCCCATTAGGGTATCCTTCGTCTTCCATGCCAGTTCCTACGAACGCTCTTCCCATGGCAAGCCTCCATTCATCCTCTGGTATTTCATATGGAGGGAATCAGTTTTATGGTACATGCTACTCCCTTCACGAAACCCCTTCGTATGGGGACAATATATATCCTCATTTGAATAACCCGTATCACGTATTTTTCTCTTCGTAGACATCTACTTTGGTGATGATACCTGTACAAACCTCTATGGATCAATTAAATGGAGGGTACTACCTTTCCAGGAAGGGACAGGGTGTGAAAAAGGATTCTTCCTAGCCTGCAATTTCTCAAAACCAGTCTTTCCCGGGACCTTGTTCTCAAATGTCACAACTAATTGCCGCCACCAGTCTAGTCACTGCAAGTCATAGTGGAATTCCATCACCAATCTATGCTAGTCATGTTGGAGATTGGTCGACAACCTCTGCAAGCCATGTTGAAGACCAACAACCAACCACTGCAAGTCATGTTGGGGGCACCACTCTAGTCGCCATGAGTCATAATGACATCATATCTCCAACTCTAGTTAGCCATGTTGGAGAATCATCACCAACATCTGTACATCATGTGGGGGATGAACCACTAGCCTCTACTAGTCACGCTGAGAGCATGTCACCAACCATTGTGAGTATCGTTGGGGGCATTCATACGATTGAGAAACCTTGACGTCTAGGGCGTAAGCCCAAGTTACTTTGTAAGCTTTGCAAAGGAGTTCATTTAACATGCTTGTGTCCTACTACTATCGTAGTAGAAGAAGTGCAGTCCTTATCTGATAACCCTTCAGGTTTGCATTCGTCTTTGGTTTCCCAACAATTTGGTTCTCCTTTGATTGACATGGTCATCGTTCCAATGCAATCATCACCCGACCCTACTCCTATTTTGAGGAGTGAGACATATTTTGACCATGTCATTAACATTTATAGCCAGGTACCTTATGAACAAGAAAGAGTTTTTCTCTCCCTGAGTACTCTCCCTCCAAGTATTGAAGAATTTCCCTTTGACTGGGATAGTCTTGTGGGGTATCAAATTCCTTCTCCTGTTCCTTTTCATATAAGAGGCATTCTTTGATATATCGTTGAGAAGGTAACCTCTACTAGCACTTTATCCTCCTCAACTTGGAAAGCTTTGGGTTTTCCCAAGATTGTGTCAGATATTCATAAGTTGTTGACCTTTCACGAAAATCATGC
>JASDQU010101084.1:248596-320348 GCA_032191745.1 Picea mariana | reverse complement strand
AAAAAGATTGTCGAATGAACTTTTCTCTTTCACACTCATAAATTGGATTTGAAAGGACGTCTATTTGGTGCAAGTTTATCCCTTTTTCAAACCAAGTAGACTAAGATTATGAAAAGAACATTTTTTGGCGTTAAGTTGTAATTGCATCTCATTCTCTTGCTTGCAGCATTGAGCCTATTTTTGGTTCTCTCTTTTGCGTTATAATCCTTTCACCTCAGCAGTTTGCATCATCAGCCAAGCAAAGCCTTTTTTATATCCTTTGCGGTTTGACACCCTATACCCAAGATGAAACATTCCCCCAAGTGTCCATATCCTGCATGCACCTCCTTGCATTGAGCATAGGTATGTTCCACTGTTGGAACTAAATTTCTTATTTGTGACACTTGTTTCCTCCTCTATATCATAGCATTCATTTGACTATGAAAAAATGAAAAAATATGAGCAGGAAAGGAATATTATCTTATATTGGCAACATTTGTGTCGCCTTTGAACAGAGCACAAAATTTTTAAGTCCACTTGTCATCAAAATTTTGGATTTAGCATGACCTTAGGAAGCTGAGATTGTTACAGATATTTTACTCCCCCGATTGGTTACTCTTCTAGTACCTATGGAGAGTTTGATTGATGCCTCCTGCATCTCAAAGTTTCATCATTGAGTCTATGTTTCCAGAGTCTTCCATATGTCTCATGCTCTTGTTCAAAGGATGTCTATCAACCTGTGTCATTCATTCCTTAGAACTCTTGACTTTCCATGTTGTCCATACCCTTAGTGTGTCTCAGAGTTACAAGAAATTGTAGTCTTATCGTGCACCCTGGTCCTACTTTCATCATTGGTAGGTAACCTTAAACCCATCAGTCCACTTTTCATCATTGATCGTTGAGTGGGTGGTTTCCATTATGTTCGACGATAAGACATATATTCACACATTGGGATTCATGTAGTGTCTTGGATTCCATTAGCCTTATTGGTGGTTTCCTCACCTTTGTCAGCCATTTTTTTTATTGGATGTTATTCAGAGGGTCTTTTTCGTGTACCACTTGCAGCTGGTACACACGAAAGACGCATAGGGTCGTTGGTTTGTGAACATGTTCTTCATATGATTTCTTCCAAATCATCAAGCTCCTTATTTATACCTCATGATGAATGATGAGATATGCCTCAATGTTCTCCTTTTAGTGGGTCTCCTTCCATCGAATTCATCCCATCTATTATGGAAATGAGACCTAGAGTCCTATGAGTACCTAGAGGCTTGCATTCATTAGTGGTAGGTTCTCCCACCATCGACAGTTGGGAATAATTCAATGTATCATGATCGATGGATTCTTCAAGTGTTCGACCCTGACACCTTTATTCACACTTGTAAGAATGTACTCGGTTCCTTGACACCTACTTTCATTATCGATAGGTTGTTTCGCATTTGTTAACAGTATACCTTAATGATAGGTAATCAAATGAAGTCTCATTTTGTTCGACCTCAACTCCTTTATTCACACGATGTAGACTTGCACCTTTGGAAAATCATGTATAAGAATTGAATACATCAGTTCATCGTCTCAACTTTCATGATTTTTTGCTATCTTTCATTGGACCAGTACCTATGAGACTTTAGTGACCATGGGAGATCAGATTGTACTCCATTGTATATAGATATCTTCAGATTGATTTTGAGACTGGTTTTACCAGGCCTTGTTCGTGACTATGATAGCCTCTGGCATGTAGCCACCTTTGTATTTCCTATTCATGGCCATGGACATTTGTTGGTATATTTTCATGTGGATCTGCAGTGTAATTCAATTGGCATCCATGTGTGCAAAGTCAACACAGATTGTAATATTCTCATGAGCAACTAGTTCGTCCAAATGGGTCTCTGTTACACATTATTTTCATCATCCCTATGATCGTTAATGATGTAAACCTATATTTTGTCTTCAGAGGGATTAGTGGCCTGAATTTCTGAGGAAAGAAGGGAAAAGAATTTTTCCTAAGAGAAGAAGTTGTATTTTCCTTTGTAAAAACCCTATTAAGGAGGATCATTGCACCCTACCTAATGTTAGGGGTGTGACGATCCCAGATAGTCGCTTGTTGTACTAAAATTGGCCTCTGACGTTGTCACACTCTACTCAGTTATATAGGTGCGACAATTTTCATACGTGAGAAAAATGAGCATCTTCTCGAGATTTCTAGAAGGAGAAGCTTCTATAGTGAGGTGGTCTCTGATCAGTTTGTATCTTACTCACTTTTCTGATTTAGTGGGATCATCTTAACCTCCTCACCTTATTCTCTTCAACTTATAAAAGGAGAGGATATCTCATGGAGAAATTTAGATTGGAAATCTTGCTTGATATTATTAGCTTGGTTAGAGTGGCTTTGAGTTTTGCTTTGTCAAGATAAATTGTTGATCTCAGAATCCATGGAGTAGAAGTGTGTCGAAAGAAAGGAACTGTTCGAAGGTACCTTACAACATCAAGGCATTTAGTTGTACTCTCATTTTCATATCTTTAATATAGTGATATATTTCTTTCCCGATGAAATTGGTATTATATTATTGTATGACTCCTTGATCACATACATAGGCTTTGTTGAGTATACGTTGTTTCTTTCACTTCGTTGGCTTGCGTCTTTTTTACGGGTTCAGAATCCCATAAGCCTTGGAACGGAGTGAGGATGACACTAGCGAGGACAAATGACATTTAAAAGGTATGTCATTTATCTCTTGTTAGTTAATATGGTTGATAATTGAAACTTAGGGAAAATTTTATATCATGTCTTGTTTTGTTCTAGTTTCCTGGTGAAACTAGGGAGATCAGTTTGTGTCCGCAATTACCGATTAGTCCGATAACAAAATTGGCGACCATACTTGGGAATGGTTTGATTTCCTAGTTTATCTTTCTTTCTTTCTTTGATTGCCTGGGTTTTGTTTTCTGAGTCACTTGGAGATCCAGATGAACTCTTTGACTATTTAAATTCACTGGAAAACCTTATTGCTTTTTATTTTTTCCATTTTTCCTTTGATTGTCGTACCCTTATTTGAGAGACGGTGCGACAATATAGGATCTACGCACTCTACCTTTTTGACACAGTGCAATGTCGTCGCACTATATTTGTTCTCTAGCCTGCGACGATCAAGGATCATCGTGATGTGTTAGTCTACAACCTGTGACGATTGTGAAAAAAAAAATATTTTTGATGGTTTTTCTTGCCCAGATCTTAGATATGGTTTTGGGGTGATTTGTTGGGTCTGATTAAAATCTGTTGATAGCTTTGAAGATGATTTTAGATATCTCTGAAACAAAAAAATATATTTCTTTCTTTGCATAAGATTGGGGGAATCTTTGCATTTGAAGTAGTGAAATTGCATGGTTTTTGGCATTTTTTGGGGGGGGCAAGAATCGTATATTGGTGTACAGTCTCTTTGGATCATTTCTTGGAGATATTAATATTGATGAGTTTAAACATTTTGGGACATTTTGCATCTGGGAATGATCAACGTTTTCTCCTTCTCGTAATATAACATTCATCGAAGTGAAATATTTGCATTCTCATTTCTTTGCATTGTTTAGAGTTGGTCAAAACATCATTTTCCTCTTGAGTAACAACAACTTTCAAATAAAGCGCTTATAAAAATTGATTAGACATTTTTATATTTTATGGTAGAAAACCTACATTAGATTGTTTGTAGGGCTTTGGAATAGGTGTGAAAGATAATTTTCCAACGCTGCAAACAAACATAGTATCTTGAGTTAGGGAGTGGTGAAATCCACTTATTACATTTTGTCCTCGGAAGCCCTTCTCACACAAGGGTCAATCACGAGGTCGCATTAGGACTGGAAGAGTTACTCACCCTGCTTTGTTGGTCTTAGTGTATAGATTGTGTGTATTATTAGGGGTCACTTGAGAAGAAAATCCTGTGGGGACCTTGTCAAGTTGATTTTGCGCTAGATACCCTGCCTTTGCACGTGGATCGGATTGTTGATTGTTTCCCCATACATCATTGTCGTAATTGGTAACCTTAGTAGCTTATGTTTTTAGGGTCTTTACACAAGGTAAATATGGAGGGGAAAATCTTCATGGTACCTGGAATCGACGTTGGCCAAACTCACTCGGGCTCCTTGGAGGGTATACCCATGTTTATGTGTGGGAGTTTGCACCAAGGTGTAAGTTTGTTAAGTAGGTCGTCAACATAGATTTTGCACCCGCTCTATCCTAGCCCCTTCTTACATTTTTCCCTCGACGTTGGATTTCATCACCAACTAGTGCATTCATCATAAGAAGGTTTCATTTGCTTATTTTCTTACTAGATTTTTAGCGTGTGTTGTTTGTTTTCCCTAGAAAAATCTACATTGTATTTTTATTTAATGGCGTCAGTTCCCAGAAGGACCAATGAAGGAACCCATTTTCCAAGGGAACCTTTTGATTTCCTTCTTACGGAAATGTTGGTCCTCCTCACATCGCTACTTTGAACCTTCGAGGTCTCACAATTGGATTACCGGTATGGTTGTTTTCCACTCAGGTAATATCGAATGCAGCTAGTGATTCGGTTGTAAGAACTTACCCTCAAGAACATAAACCTCATGTTGATCCTTCACCTTCTTCACCAGTAAGATCTTCTTCACCTTCTCCACTTGCAAGGTCTTCTTTCATTTCATCTTCTTTGCTGAGTGAAATATTTGAAGCTAGTAACTCGGTGGAAAAGAAGAAGAAGAAAAGGAAGAATAAGAAGAAGATAAATAAGAAAGGGTATAAACCTCCAACCACTACCAAACATGTTGGAAAACCACCAGTTACTGATAATCATGTTGGGAGTGTTGATGATGCCAAGATCACCCAAACAATCTGTAAGCCCAAGTACCCTTGCAGGATTTGTAAGGGTATCCATCTTCTTAAGAATTTCCCTGGTCTATCCAAGGTTATAGAAGCATGGTCTACACACCCTCATCGTCCCATGTCGTCAGCCTCTGAAAAACATGTTGATGACCTCCGGTCAACTAGTGAAGATATCGTAGGGAAGAATAAAAGTAGAGTCAAGTTTCCTTGTAGGTTATGTGGAGGGATTCATCAATCTCAACTTTTCCCTCATATGAACGAAGCCTCGAAATTAATGGAAGACATGACTGGTTCCAAGCCTCAGCTTCTGACTGGTTACCATAAGCTTTCTCTCAACCCACCTGTAGTTGATGGAATGATCAATCTGGTTCATTCCTCGGTTAGTCTACTTGATCAGGTAGTCAATCTGGTCACATCCTTAGTTGAACCGGTTGAAAAAGTGGTTGATATGATCCCATCCTCGGTTGAACCCACTCTCCCGTTAGAGGGAGAAACCCAAGCGGTCAATTCGTTTCCACCCATTGACCCCATTCTCCCCTTGTTGAATGAAACCCAAGTGCTCGATTTGATCCCATCATCAGGCGATCCTACTCTACTGCTAGAGAGTAAACCCGATGTTGCCCACATTTTTTTCATTGATACAAACACTACCGTGCTAGGAGGCATTCCTCCTTCTCTCATGGAACCCCCTCCAAGTAATGAGGTCATCCTTTTTTATTGGGGTGTGCCTACTGGACCTCGTCTTCCCTCTCACATTCCTCTCAATATTACCATACAGGTTTGTGGCCAGGACGTTCCTCAGACGTTGATAGATGAAGGTGCATCCATTAGTATTTTATCATCTATTGCTTGGAAATCTTTGGGTTATCCTCATCTCGTGTTGCTTACACAAAATATGTTAGCTTTTAACAGAAGAAACAATCACCCTTTAGGAGTCCTTCCTTAGTTTCCCGTAACTTTGGGAGAGAAAATTGTCTTTATTGATGTTATGGTAGTCCAAGACCCTTTGGATTTTGATTTACTCCTTGGGAGAGATTACGTCTATGCCATGAAATCTATCGTGTCCACTATTTTTTGTGTGATATATTTCCCTCATGATGAAAGAATTGTGACTATTGATCAACTTTCGTTCATTGGCCCTGACGTGACCATCAACTCAATGACCTCCCTAAACGGTGATTATATGCAGATGGTATCACCCCCGCCGCAGGTCAATTATGTGGCGTTGTCTCCCATGTCTTCAGGTGCCGATGAAGATGACACTCTTGTTGTAAGATCAATCTCTTATGACTTGGATCTGGTATTTGACATGGTCATCTCCTTGGTAGGGCTATTGGAACCTAATATCCTTACCTCTATTGCGGCCCTCAACATGTGTTCCTTCCAGAGTGTGTTTCTTCCATCGAGTGAAGATCTCTTGGAGGCAAAGATAGAGTTTTGTCCCTTGATATGGTGTCCTTCCAAATCATTCTCCTCTTGGAAGCTATAATCAAGAAGAGTTTGTTGAGCATGGTTTTCTGATTTCAAGCTCATTAAAAAATGAAACCAGCTTTGAGCATGGTTTTCCGATTTCAAGCTCGTTAAAAAATGAAACCAATGATGAGGATAGTTTTTTCATCTCTGTAGCAACCTCGTAAAAAAATGAAATAGATCTTCCGAGCATAGTTCGTGTTCCTGTGTCAAGCTCATTAAAAAATGAAATAGATTTCCCCCCTCTTCAATTGATTCAAGTACTTCGTTACGTATAGTATTTGAAGATTCATTTCCTCCTCCTGTGTTGTTGGATGAAATAAATATTAGGGGGCAATGCATACAACCTCTGGACTTCATGCTGAAGTTAAGCTGCTAGCTTCTTAATCTGGGGGATAAGTACCAACCATCCCTAGATTCTGCGTTGGGAAGTCCCAAGCATAGTTTTTACTTTGGTTCAAGCTTGTGTAAAAATGAAACCACCTACCTCAAGCATAGTTTCCTCTAGTTTGAGCTTGTGTAAAAATGAAACCAGGTCCAAGCATAGTTTTGTTTAGATTTTAATCTTGTGTAAAAATAAAATATATCCCAAGCATAGTTTTGTTTTGTTTTAAGCTTGCATAAAAATGAAAACAATCCCAAGCTTAGTCTTTGTTATTTCTCGTGCTCATAAATCAATGAGAATGTAACCGAGTAGACTTTTATCACTCTTTCGAACTCGTAAAGTTTATACAAAAAAGGAACCCCCTAGAGTTCCCTTTAAGCTCTTTTCAGACTCTCTAAAGATGAAAATATTGTCGATCGATCTTGTTCTTTTCACGCTCGTTAAAGTATTTGAAGAAAACTTATGTTGAGCGATAGTTTATCTCTTTTTCAGTCTCATCAAACTACTTTACGAAAAAGGACATTTTGGAGTTTTCTTTAAGTGTTTTCCAGACTCTCTAAACATGAAAAACCCATGAGTTCTCTTTCTTTGGACTCGTAAAACAAGCATCGAAAGGTCAATATGGGAAAAAACCACTCCTTCTTAGGGTTCGTTAAACATACTCTGAGGGACTCGTCCGAAGGATGAGCTTACATCTACAAGCATATGTTATCCTCCTCAATCTTGTGTAAAAATAAAGAGGTACTCACCAGAAATGGTGGGGAGGGGGGGGATTGGGAAAGAAATGCATCTAAATCTTTATTCTATGGAAGAGTCACCTTTGAACATGAGACCCTTTCACTCGCTTTGTGTCTAGGTTGGAAAATTTGCTTATCTCATGATCATAATCCTTTGTAAGACTACAAATTGGTCTGTGATCCCTGTTATTGAGTCAGTGTTTCCAAGAAAGTTTTCATGTCATCAATATGTTCAAAGAGAAGTTAAACCTGAAAATTCTTCTATTGCATCAGCCATTTTTGCAGTCCTTAAGCCTTCTATTGTGTCGGCCATCCCTGAGTCAGTCCTGAATCACTTGTTACTTTGATCTACCTCAAATATTTTTACCCGTTTCATGTCATTGATGGGGGATACATTAAGGCCTTCTTGTGATGAGTCTTTTCTTGTCGACTTCAACTCATTATCCAGGAATTAGACTTAGAAACTAATTGGTGCCTTGGAACTTGCATGCCTCAATGCTAGGTCTCGTCGCTTTCAACAATGGGTTTTCATTATTGACCCCTGATCGGAAGATTCTATCGAGTGTTCGACTTCAACTCATTAATTCACATTCGTTGGATTGTACTAGTGTACCTTGGGAGTCATTGAAATTAATGGTGATTTCCTTTGCACTTGTTAATGGTGTACACTAATGACCAGTAATCAATTGGTTTCTACCATGTTCGAGTTTGGCACATGTATTTTCATGGTTAGATTTGTACTATAGAGTGGTGGAGATGAAGACCCTGGATCTTTTCTGACAGATCCAGGTTGCATTGGATTATATTCAGATTGTATTGTTGTATAGATCCACTATGTATGTCTCATGGCTATGTTAAAATTTGAGTTTTTAACACATAGATCCATGGTGTATTTTTGGTGGCTATGTTCATATTTGAGTCATATTGGCATGGATCCACGGTGTATGCTTGGTGGCCATGACATGACTTTCTTGACATGGATATTTGCATGTCGGCATTTATGCTTTGAGTCATTTGTATTTTGAATATGGGAATCCCTACTTCATTGATGATATATTATTGTACTGTATTTCCTTGTTTGTTGGCAGGTTTTCGACCGGCATGTTCCTTGTTCCCAACACACTCAACAAAGTATTTCAACTATCACTTTGTTTGATCCGAATTATTTTCGGCACGAAATGAGAGCGGAGATATAATAAAGAAATGCACAGAGATATCGCAGATATCCAATAATATAACAAAAATGCATCAGAGATGCAACCATAAACACAGATATACATTAATACACGATTTCTATTAATAAAAGAAATGTACAGAGACTATAAAAATACAGAGTGAAAGACTCGCTAGAATGGTGGCAGCTTATCTCTGAGAAGAGATGTGACGGCTACTCGCATTCACAAGAAGATGATTACAATGAGGCTCTGAAGGCCTTTTTACAATAAAAAGGAATGCCAAAAACCCTAGACATCCAAAAACCTAACCCTAGGATATGAATCGCCAAAATTCATGTGGGCCCCGTTTGGGTAAGTTAGTACATCAACTTCCTGGGGTTGTAACTTTTGCATACGATCTCCGTTTTAGCCATATGATAGCCCGTTGGAAAGGTATCATCAAGGAGATTCATTTTGGGGGATCAATCATGCTTTTGGATATAATTTAGAATCTCTATCCCGAAAAACCTTCATTTAGGCCCTCAAAATGGCCCCGTTAGTTAAAACTGTTAAAAATAGTAAATTGCCAGAAAACTATTTTGAGCCAGTTGGAAAATGTGGGTGGCCACCGATATCCATCTAGATCAATCCTCCCTCCTTAGGAAGCAATGGTCTCCATTGCATTGAGTTCCGAGGGGAGAGGAAAAAGCGTTTGCTGAAACTGAATCTTGGTGAGTTGCTTGCCTTGTTGGAGACATCGCATTGCTCGGTTTGTGGAAGGCTATCCCGAGCATGTGGCTGGAAGGGTTGAAAATTTTTAACCAGTCTAGATACATGAGATTCTTTTGTGCAGAAGGAATCTTTACACTTTTCTACAATCTTGTCGACCTGCTTCTGTTGGATAGAAGGTGTTTGGGCCAAGGTTGTAGTGGTTGCAGTATCCTTTTGTTCATCTTTTGAACAGATTGTGAAGAAACTGGATTTTGTAGTATGAGATACTACCTTGTGGGACTTTTTAGGTGGAATAGTAGTCAAGACTACCTCTTGTATTTTATAGAGATGACCCTCCAAAGTAACAATGACACTATGGGGTCAAGACTCATAAACAACATGGTGCTTCCACATATATGGTTGTCCCAAGAGAACATCACAAACATCCACTGGGGCAACATCACATAATACCTCATCCTTGAAGGGTTGGATGTTGTATCATAATCGACACTGTTGGCTGACACGAATATCTCATCCTTGGTGAAGCCAGTCGATGTTGTATGGATGTGGGTGTAGT
Source organism: Picea mariana (assembly GCA_032191745.1). Taxonomy (NCBI): domain Eukaryota; kingdom Viridiplantae; phylum Streptophyta; class Pinopsida; order Pinales; family Pinaceae; genus Picea; species Picea mariana. Next base: position 310,489 of record JASDQU010101084.1, on the reverse strand, counting down.
GTTGTCGACAATCCCAATTGTTTGATGACCTCCGCTGAGATGAGGTTCTTCTGGCTTCCACTATAAACAATCAAATTTAGCGAGGTCCCCTTCACCCACATCTTTGAATGAAAAAGGCGCTCCCCCTCTTCAGGATCTGTTGGTTCTTCTAAATGAATTGTTGTGGTTGCAACAATAGTAGTGTGGTCTATGTCGATGATCTATATTTTACCAGTATTTTCAGAATCAGATTCTGAATCAAGCTCAGGCTCCTTGTCTTTTATCTCGGCCACCAATGACTATTTGGAGCGACATTCATCGGTGTTGTACCAGGGGATTTTGTGGAAATCACACAATTTTCCGGTGTCCTTCTTTGTCTTCCTGTGACCCTTCTTTTCCTGTGGCTTGGACTGGTTTTCAGGAGATTATTTGTTAGGGTCGTCTTTGTCATACTTTAGTTGTTGCAGATTTGCAAACCCAAACTCATGTTTGTTCTTGTGCTTAAATTTCTTCTTGATTTTAATAGCATATCGAGAAGCAACATCGAGTGATGAGATGTCCAGAAAATCAATTTCAGTTTGGATGTATCTGTGTAGAGCCCCACAGTATTTCAAAACCAAATGTTGTTCAGAGTATTTGATACCCAGCTTGGTGTGCAAGGTATGAAAGGTATTGGTGAACTCTGAAACTACTTGGCCCCTCTCTTGTCACTGTGTGTTCCATCTCATGTACTAGTCCTCATACTTTCCAACAGGGTAATACTGTTCTTTTACCACGTCCATATATTCCAGACTCCTTTGTGGAACTTTTCTCCCAGTAAGTTTCCCACCAATGTTTTACATGGGGGAGAGCTTTAAGGAGTGCAAAGGTGATGTTTTCCCTGTCATAAAAATGGTGAATAGAGAAATAACCATCTAGCAGATTTAACCATTTATCTAGGGCATCCACATCTATCTGACCTTCAAATATGGGAATATCAAAATTAACCTGTACCTTGAAAGGTGAGGTGCCTCCAAAGTGGAATTTTGATGAATATTCGTCTATTTCTATCGGAATGCATTGAATGATGTGGAAAACATTCTCCTTCATTTCATCCCTCTGTCGCGTGAGAGCTTGCTCAAGCAACAGACTGATAGGATCATATGCTCCGTCGTTTTTCTTTTCTTCCAGCATTGAGGGTTTCTTGGGTGTGCGAGAGCGATTGTCCTCAAGAGAAACAAGCTCAAGACCCAAATTTATATACTCGGACCTGGTCGGGGACATGCACTAAAAAAAGATCAAGAGAAGCCTGCTCTGATACCACTGATCTGGATTATTTTCGGCACTAAATGAGAGCGGAGATATAATAAATAAATGCACATAGATATCGCAAATATCCAATAATATAACAGAAATGTATCATATATGCAACCATAAACACATATATACAGTAATACATGATTTCTATTACTAAAAGAAATGTACAGAGACTGTAAAAATACAGAGTGAAAGACTCACTAGAATGGTGGCAACTTGTCTCTAAGAAGAGATGTGACGGCTACTCGCATTTGCAAGAAGATGATTACAATGAGACTTTGAAGGCATTTTTACAATAAAAATGAATGCCAAAAACCATATACTTCCAAAAACCTAACCCTAGGAGATGAAGCGCTAAAAGTCATGTGGGCCCCGTTTGGGTAAGTTAGTACATCAACTTCTCGGGGTCGTAACTTTTGCATACGATGTTTGTTTTAGGCATATGATAGACTGTTGGAAAGGTATCGTTGAGGAGATTCATTTTGGGGGATCAATTATTCTTTCAAATATAATTGAGAAGATCGATCCCGAAAAACCTTCATTTAGGCCCTCAAAATGGCCCCGTTAGTTAAAACTGCTAAAAATAGTAAATTGTCAAAATTGTCAAAAACTGGTTTGAGCCAGTTGGAAAAGGTGGGCGGCCACCGATATCCATATGGATCATTTTTATAACTTAATAATTTAGGGGGATCTCTATTACACATTATTTTCTTCACCCCTATGATCGTTAATGATGTAAACTTATATCTTTTCTTCAGAGGGATCAGTGGCCTGAATTCCTGAGGAAAGAAGGGAGAAGAACTTTTCCTGAGAGAAGTTGTCTTTTCCTTTGTAAAAACCCTATTAAGGAGGATCGTTGCACCCTACCTAATGTTAGGGGTGCGACGATCCCAGATTTTCACTTGTTGTACTAAACTTGGCCTATGACATTGTCGCACTATGCTCAGTTATAGGGATGCGATGATTTTCGTACGTGGGAAAAACGAGCATATTCTCAATGCTTCTAGAATGAGAAGATTCTCTAGTGAGGTAGCCTCCAATCATTTTGGATCTTACTCGCTTTTCTGATTTATTGGGATCATCCTATCCTCTTCATCTTATAAAAGGAGAGGAGCTCGCATGGAGAAAGTTAGATTGGAAATTTGGCTTGAGATTGTTAGGTTGGTTAGAGTAGATTTGAGTTTTGCTTTGTCAAGATAGATTGTTTATCTCATAATCCATGGAGTAGAAGTGTGTGGGAAGCAAGGAACTGTTGGAAGGGATCTAAAAACATTATTTTTCCACATATATGCACCCTACCTATTGTACAACATATGTATACGCAGTTTGCACCATTACAGCCCACGTACATTGGGTTTTGTGCTCAAAATTAAAAAAATGGTGTCGAGTTTCCATGTCACGTCACGAGATCCATGATCCTTGACCTTCCATACACTGGAAACGTTTTGACTTGGCCCTTCAGTTCCACTTGAAGGCTATAAATGGGTCAAATCTGAGCTATGGAAAAGAGGAGAAGAATTCAACTTTTAGAGCAAAGTTACTCTGGAGAAATTATTCACTTCATATTGATTTTGCATCCCTTTGTCCTTTTAAGTATAAACACAGTGTTCAGCCTCCAAGATCTTCCCTACTTGATTGAGAACCTTATTGTCTCTCTTATATGAGCTTTCCTTTGGTGGAGGATTGAAGTGGAGAAGGCCCAGCGGGAAGGGACTTAGTTTCTTGGTTCTGAACCGTGATGACACGGAAGTTTGTAACCCATTCACTTTTGTTGATTACATTTTAATAGAAATACTCTTTTCTTGTGCAATTAATATCTTGCAAATATTTGAATTGTTATTCCATGAGCATATTTGTTATGAATGTTGATGGATTATGCTATTGAATGTGCTAATATTATATATTATCACCATATGCTTGTGTTTCTTGGTTGTTGAGGACAAGTTGTAGGTGTATTTTGTTGAGTCAAGTGCTCAACGGTGGACTTCATCGAACGTCTAGACGAGGGAGGACTTTTATATTTTCTTACTATCATATTTGTTTATATAACATACATGATATTAGAGTTGATTTATGTAGTCATTTTTGTATGTTGTGGTTTACCCCTAGCCATAGAGATATTTTCCTCGTAACAAACTTGTATTCCATGTATTTTGAACTCATAATTTCTCTTAGATATCCTTTATGAATGTTGTTGTGGTGCTAGAATATATCGATCCTTTTCCATTTTTCATTCCCAAATGCAAGCAATAATTTTCAATATCAATCATATGCATAACAAAACAACCATTAACCATTTCTTCAAGAGGATAAAACTGAAATATATCATGCTGAGGAAAAGTTTGCAAGACCAATATTTTTCTTTTAATCCTTGGGGACCCCACCTATTAGTTGTATAGCATTAATTATAATAGGCTTAGTAATACGTCGCAAGCATTTTTAATAGGTAACGATATTTTGGTCAACAGGTTCCTGACAACTCATCTATCATTAAATTCTTGTTCAGTGGAAACCTTCATTTATCTACAATGGCTAAAAAGAAATGGGTATTCAATATCTTTAAGCCTTTATACATATCTTCTATCCAAGGATACCCTCAAAAAATGTCTCCTAAGTTTGAAGAGTGGTTTCCCAAGTTTTTCGATAATTATGTGACTATTGTCACATAGCATTTGAATAACTTTTGGGCCTTTTCCAACTTTATCATGTGAGTGATGATGCTGAAGATGTGGTAATGAAACTATTACCATCCACTTTCACTGATAATGCTAGAAGGTGGTGTAATAATCTCCCTAGCAAAAGTATCAAGACCTGGGAGCAATTTGAAGAGACCTTTCTGAAAATATGGGGTGCTAAGGAAGACCCTAACTTCTTGTTGTGACTTACTGAAATAAAAAATATAGAGAATGAAATTGTCAAAGAGTTTGATGTCAAGTTTCAATAGTTACTCCAACAAATACCTAACAACCTTAGCCCAGGAAAAGATCATCAGCTCTTCCTTTACATTAAGGCCTTCCTGGAACATTTTGGGTTCATGCTCATGGATAAGACTCCAAAGGATCTTGAATAGGCCCAAGAGGTAGTTGCAAAAATCAAGGCTAATCTTTCATCTTGTAAGGTAGAACCTTTATATTCCCCAAGAGCCAAGGTTGACCCCAAACTAATAACATTACACAATGTTGAGCCCACTCAATATGTTAGTGCTCCATGGGCACGAAGGATTGAAGAAGCAATAAATGACCTCACCAGAAATCAAACCCTAATGATGAACAAGATCACTAATTTGGAGAGGGTGAAAAAACAAGCCACCAAGCCTCCTTTTACGAGCCAACCTCAAATATCAAGCCAAGCATGGAAACCTAGGACTCCAAATGAATAGAGGGTTCCCAACACTCTAGATCCTTCAAACGTTATAAGTCAAGAAGAGACTCCTTGGTGCCTATTGACAATTAAAATCACAATGAGGATTTCACCCGCAAAGTATTGCTAAGCCTATTATTAAACTATGCCAATGGCATATAATACTAGTAGGTGGGACCCCCTTGTAGATTGGAGGATCAAAGATAGTATTATTACACATTTTATGTTGTTGTTTCGGTGATGCTTACAGGGTTCTAGATGATTGATGATGAAATCTTGGTTTTGTTTACGACAGATGGCAGATGGATAATGCATGTTATGTGTTGGTTATGTTGCTCTAAACTCTAAATTCCATGTATGAATGGCTTATATTCATTGTTATCGCATTTCTATTGGCACCATGATTCATCACACGTTACACATGCACAAGACACATGTTAGTTATAACAAGAGACAAGAGAAGTATGGAATAAAATCCAAGAAGAAGGAACTAAACTATGTTATGCTATGCTATATTATATGCATTTGAAATTAAATAAATCAATGTTAGTCCTAACTAGCAATGTTAGTGGCTATATGATTTTTATTGAGTTATATGGGGCGCATGTGATATATGTTTTAGTATGGTTTTTGGCAATGGTTAATTTGGATCGGGTGGCACATTTGGAAAGAAATGTATGATAGTTTCGATGCATGGATTAATGTTTGGTTGGATGGCGTGTACTATGTCATTGAATGAAGGGAGGATGGAAGCGACGTGCAGTAAATTCACGTCACTCCATACTTCTCCCATTAGCCATCACCCTAGATTGGTTATTGTTCATTTGAATTTTTGTTGTGGTTAAGCTTCGATATTCAGGCGTGGAAGGAATTGCTCAACAAAACTTGCATTTTTAAGGCCATTTGGTTACAGGTATGTTCTTTTCACCCATCCATGAACTCGCTCTGTTATGAAATAAAAGTTGGCTCGGTGATGTATTGGTTTTTTTTTCTTGAGGCTGGCAACTGTATAAACGAATGGTGTTTTCTCTGGAATGGTTATTTGTGTTATTCGTTGGAAATGGAAAAATTGATGGTTGAAGTTGCGATTTCATTGGTTGTTCTGTGTGGTGGAAGTCTGATGGCTCTATGATGTCTCTATGGGTTTTTCTTGGAGGGTTTAAACTTTAATTATGTTTGGCCTTGCTGGTCGTCTCCTCATAGTAATTATAACCACCCCTTGTATTTGGTTTTATGGGGTTGTTGAGTATGAATTGAACCACCTTTGGGTCACTGCATATCATTTTCCACCTGGTCGTGGGCTCGTTTTATGTTATTGGTATCTACACAGTTGGTTATGGTGGCTATTATTCCAAGATGATTTCTTTAGGGTTGGTTGTTATTACCTGGGCTCTACATTTCTATCAACATTATTCAGCATTTGGGAAAAACCATGAGGGTTATGCCCCTGCATGTTCCCGGTGTTTACTGGCCAGTAAGAAACCTCTGCTCCTCTGTTCATAGTCTCTCCTACCTGGGGTCGAATTGTAACCCCATCATATAAGCTAAGGGTTATAATGCATGTGGTTCCACCTTGCTTGTCTCAAGGGTTTATCACCTACTTTCGATAAGGTTGACCTCCAGTCTCCATGTGTTGGTTCCACCGAGAGAACCCTTGGTTATTTTTTCATTAGTTATAGAGTCTGATTTTGATAAACTGAACCAGTTACACCCTGTCGGGTATCTTGTTGACTGTCATGAGTTGGTTGAGTAGCATTGAGAGTGGTCTTGATTATTGGCTCATCTCTGTTTGATCGGGTTGATTACACAGTTGTAATCAGGAATGATAATGAGCATACAGTCGTTGGTCTATGTGTTTAAATTTCCCGATCGGAATTATTGCAATTTGAAGTATTGATAATTGTGGCTTGGTTTTATATTGTGTATGATTTATGTATATTGTGCATCGTATCGTTTTATTGCACCATCAGAGATGGGCACAAGGTTTTTAGTAGGATGGTTTCATTGCAATTTAATTTTTAAATTGTTTAAAGGAATGGAATCGAGCACATTTTAAAAGAGCTTGTGTGTGTGTTTAATTTGAGGAATTAAATTATGGGGAGTGGTGATGTTTTTATGTTGAACAGAGTTGAAACAAATGACTGTGTTCATTGGATTTTGTTTTAAATATGAAAGGGAAGTAAATGAAAAAGAAACAAAAGTCTTTTAACAAGATGGGTGAAGTCATGAGGATTTTGAGTATGATTATTCTATGTTAATTGAAAGATTTTAAGGAAATTGAATGTGGACAATGAACAAGTTTTAACACACGGTATTGTTTAATTGGGCACGGTAATTGTTTAATTGATGTTGGAATAGTTGTATTGAATACAGAACTGTTTTTATGGATTACTTGATCGATTTTTCGAACAGTGTCCGCTCTTTTCCCCTACCATTATTTCACTTTTCGCTAATTACAATTCCCCTCGCCTTCCCATATTCATTATCCACTCCATGTTCCTAAAATTTAATAATGGTTAAGATAAGTTTTGTATTATGACAGTTTAAGGATCGCAGGGATGGATTATAGTTATATATTCTTTTGGTTTACGTTACATTTGATTTTTTGTTGTCTGTGAGAAGTAATCATGATCTGTTCCCCCTCATTTTAACATTTTCCGCTCAATACGACCCCTCACATATCTTAGAACCTTGTTCACCCCCTGCTCATTGATAACTATTAAATAGTTTGTATGGATTGGATTGCATGATTCTTATATGTTATTGAGCCAAATTTTATTTCATATTTAAAAGAGTTGTCATGTATGGTTGTTAAATAAATTATGTTCTAATCAATTATGCATACGGGAATGATCTTTTTCAGCAGAGGTAGCCATGGCAGAGGTAACCGAGAAAGAGGTAATTGGAACAGGAGCCCTAGAAGGCCAAGATTCTCTATACACTTTGATGCAGACTCGCAAGAGTTAGGCCAGCTATTTAAATCTGGGTTCTTAAACTGGATTGGGCAAGGAGTGGTCCAACCTAGGTCTGAAATGCCTCCCTTCCAAGCCCCATAGGTCCCTGGTATCTCAGTGCCTCCTCATGTCTCACTGCAACATGAAGATCCTGAAAACGATGGATGGCAAGAGATTGTCCACCCGATAGTCTCCCAACATCGTGGCTGACCTAACTTGTCTTTACCTACTCCCCCGCCTATCAATCAAATTGTCCAAGATTCCCATGTCCACTCACCAGTTCAGTCTTCCCATGCAACCAAAAGGTTGAAAACTGAGGCCCGAGGCCCACCATGCCCCTGACAAAGGAAAATCCATTATTTCCCCTTCCTCACCCTCAAATGACTCTAATAAATCCATGCCCTCCCGCATGCATTTGAGATATGATTTCTCTCATGTGATCAATGAGATTAGGCCTAAAATCTCCACACATCCTAAGGAAAATTCAGAGAGATCAAAATTTGATAGCAGCAACAAGGGAAAGATTGCCTCCCATAGTGGAAAATATGAATTTTAAGTTTTTATTTATTAATTGTTGAGAACAATTGACTTCTGAAATTTTGGACAACACACTATTTTTTGGATATATGGGTAATATATTTTTGGAAATAACTTCAAATTATCATTGAGATAAATTGTCAAATATGAATGTGATGATGGGATTCACAAAGAGGGATGTTTTTTTTTATTACCTAGTTGTGTTATGATTGTTAAAATCTAAAGGGAGTCACAAGGGGTCCCACCTACTAGTTATTACTTATTTAAAAACCCTTATTATGATTTATTACTTTTCCCCTTAACTAAAAAGTTGGTTGAGTTTTAGTTAACTTAACAAAAGAATTAGTTCAACTACTTCAACCAATTCTAATTTGCTTAAAGGCAAAAGGAAAGGGATGAACAAGGAGAGATAGAAAGAGAAGCATACTAAGGTTTTCTCTTTGAGTTTTGTTGAAATAATTCAGTTTTCATTCATTCCTTAATTCATTAGAATCCTAATTCTTTTTTATGATAGCAGGGTCTTATTGTAGACAGCAAGATTCAGGGTTGAATTACATCATTCAAACACTTGTTCTTCAGAGGTGTTGATCTATCTTTGATAGTCTGTGTAGACTTGTTTGTTTGTGAATTAGATTTCATGACTAACAAAGGCTATTGTGTAGAGTCGAGTGGGAAGCAATCTGTGGCAAGCTAGTCCAGCTTTTAAAGTTCATTTTTTTACTTTCTGTCAGAATTCCTTTTGTATGTTTCATCGGGGACGTCTAAATTTGACTTTGGTCCAAAACTTCCTCAGGAAATTTTGTAAAGAGAACGATTTTTTGATGAATTGGAATGAAATAAAAGATTTCTTTATGTCTCATCAATTTTAATTGTTGACATGGTGTCTTTACTTATGTCTCTATATTTATTTCAGCATCTGTTATGCTCATAAAATTACATAAATAATGAATTTTTCAGCAAGCTTTTATTTATAAAAAAAAAACACCCTAAGCACTTGTAATCAATACTTGTGAATTAGGATACCAATTTTGATGGATATAAACATTGGGTGATATTCCCATCAATTTTTCTTTAGCCAAGCAGGATTTGAAAATGCTTGAGTAAGATCATATCATATATTTTCCTCAACAATGCCTACCTTGTGGGGATTCACATTGGGAACATGAATTCCCAAGGAGTAATGGGGAACCTGATCATATGAATTTATTTGATACCATGAACTTTGTCATTTCCATATATTCCCAAGAGTTCCTCAATATCACACCAGAACAACTTGACAAAGGCAAGAGATAGGTAGCTAGGAGGGCTAGGATGGAGATAATAAACAAAATGGACGAGGAATCAAGAGAGAAGCTTCAAAAGAGAGAATAAAAAATGTACACTCGACAATAAATGCACCCCAAGTTCCTCCTAGTGACCCTAGATTCTCTCGACCAAGGCTTCTTCCACCACCTATAGACAACATTCCTCCTAGTTCCACTTTGCCAGAGACTGATGACATAGACTTGAATATTGGCATTAATGACGTCATGGAAAAGATAAATGTACATGTACCTTTAACAAAAATCATTAAGGTCCCTTCGATGAGAAGCAAAGTTGAGAAATTCTTTAGATTACAAGGGAAACATGTAGACCCTCATGTGATGTTGTAAGATAATCATTTCAAACAACACTATGATGAACACCCACCTTTCTACATTTCCTTGCAAATGAACAATAATTGTTTGAAAAAATGTATGCTTGACTCAGGGGTGGGTGCAAATGTTATGGCCTTGAAAGTAATGAAACAACTACATTTGGAAGTCACAAGGCCTCATAGAAATGTTTTGGGATTGAATCCAAGGCTATTCCCCCATATGGTATGATAGAAAATTTGAAGGTTCACCTTGATCAATATCCTGAGATGGTTTTCCTGATGGACATTGTGGTCATAGATGTCCCAAATGTTTGGGGAATGCTCTTGTCTAGAAAATTTGTTGCAATGATGGGTGGTACTTTATTGATGGATTTGACTTATGTTACTATACCCATGGATGATGAAACCTATGCCCACCTACCCCACCTACCAATGGAAATGGATCACGTTGAAGAGATTGACCTTGACCCTAAAACTAAGGATCCCTTGGAGGAGCTCCCTGGGAATTTCAAGGAATATCCTCCATACTTTTTCCCACATGACCTTCCTTTCGCCAACGAAGAAGATTTTGATGATATATTTTGGCCTAAAAGGGAAAATTATTGGAAACAAATAAACATGTACAAAGAAAAAGAAGTTGACTGTGACACAATATTGAAGGAGGGTGATAAAGAGTTGTTGATTAGACCGAGCCAAGAAGATATTGTTACAACATAATCCCACCCCCTCCCTCGAAGCAATATACTAGGGTAATTCAAGAAATAGTCGATCTCAAAGGAGGGAATTACAAACAAGGAGAATTGGTCTTAGAGTGGAATACAAGGAAGGGCTAGCTTGATACATGAAAGGAGTTTGGAAATTTTTTGGCTTGGCCCCTACATAATTGAAGAGAAGTCTACTAATGATTCCTACTAATCCAAATTGCAGGGAAGGAGACGTCCAACGCCCATTAGTGGATCCCTTCTCAAGCCCCATCATGGGGAAGATACTTGACATTTTGAGAATAACATAGATTAGTGTAGGTACGGCATTTGCATCCCACATTGCATTTGTATATATGTTGCATCATGCATTCATGCTAGTATATGTTGATGATTGCAGTGTCATGTGACATTCTCCAGGATACGTTCTCCTCTGGACTGAGTTTATTTGACCTATGAGAGATCCCATGTGATGGGTGTGCCCATGTATTGGGTGTATCATTCTCCTTTGTACTAAGTTGAGTCGATGTGTGCCCCATTGTTGGGTGTGCCCATGTGATGGGTGTATCGTTCTCGTCTATGAGAGTTGAGTTGATGTGGTATCATGCCTTTGTACTCCTATGGACTCAGTTGATTCAGGCTTGAGATGGTGCTCTAGATGATTCTCATGTGGACTAGGTTGAGATAGAGATATATTTAGTATGGCGTCCCTCTAGTTGAGCACAGGTGGACCTGTCCCTAGTGGTTGAACACTAGTGGATGTGTGGATCCCTTGATATATTGTCTAAGTGTAAGATTTACTTGTAACCCTAATTGTGATGTAAAGGGTACAATTCGGCCCCACCATATGTGAAAGATAATTAATGTTTACTGTAATAATTAATTATATTACTGAGTTATTAAGATCAGCCCTGTTGTGTCAATAGACACACCTATTGTTGTTTCTGGTCTTGTATAAATAGAGGTGATGTCCCCATTGAGGAAACACACACTCTCACACTTTTCACTTGTCATTTGGAAATTTCATACCTACCTTTAAGGATGAAGTGCGCACCTCTCTTGGGTGCTAGTTTCAAGGTTGTAGAAGAACCCTCTTGTGTGCATTAGGGTTTATGGTTGGGGGATATTCTCTTGAGAATATATCAAAGGATTGTTGGGTTTTTCCCTTGGTTGAGAATTGTTTTCCCATGATATTTATTTTTTTCTTGTGCATGGTTATTCTTCTTGTGATCTTGGTTATTGTAGCACTTGTGTATGGTGTTGTTTCATTTGTTTATGGTTCAAGTACATGCTAAATGAAATAAACCTCATGCTTGAACCTATAATAGTGAAAATTAAACATGGTATCAGAGCAAAGGACTTGAAAGAAACCATTTCACAAGTTTCTATCAAATCGTCACCTCCCAGCTCCAAAATCGTACAGCCCTTCTAGGGTTTCCAGAAAAAGTGTGGCCTTCTCCTTTTTGGTTTTTTCAGCACCCTACACTGAAATTTTGGGGCTATTTTTGGCATAGGAGTGTATGCCTCCTTCAGCGCGCCTCCAGAGACTCTCAGATTGCAATTCTAAGAATTTTGGATTTTTGGCCCCAGGGTTTCTAGGGTTCTGCAATTTTCTGCAAAAATTTCGGTTCTAGGGTTTCTAAATCTCACCAGTGTTCTTGTGACCCTCTAAAGGCTTATTGTTGGCAATCATAAGTACAACAAAATCTAAAATTTTCTAGCCTAGCCTAGTTGCTAAAGGTTTGTGGAAGAATCTGCAAACCATGAAGAACAGAACCTTGGTGGAAGATAGGCTTGATGGATCAAGAAACTTGAGTTCCTAGAAGTCAAGACTACAGATCACCCTAGAAGAGGATGACTTATTGAGTGTGATACAAAAGACTCTACCAAAATAATCTACTGATGAAGAGAAGAAATAATGGAAGGAAGATTACGTCAAAGCAAGAAATATTCAGTGTTTCAAATGTGACAAGTATGGACACTTTGCGAGAGAATGTCCTACCAGAAAGAAAGGAAGACAACTTGCCTCCACTGTTGATGTTGATCCAGAGCCACCTCAGAGAGATGAAGACATAAAATATGAAGCCTTCTTCTTCATATCATCACTCCCAGGTGTGGTTCCTACTGATAGTGATATTTGGATAATTGACAGTGGTGCCTCCAGGCACATGACCGGATATAGAGATCATCTGACAGACCTTGTTGAGAAAGAGTCAAGTCTACATGTTTTACTTGGAGACAATGCCAGATATAATGTGAAAGGAGTTCGAACTCATACATTCCAACTAGATTCTAACATAACCCTTCAATTGAGTGAGGTGTTATATGTACCTGGGATGAAAAGGAACCTTGTCTTTGTTTATGCCTTGGAGGATAAAGGCTACAAGGTTACCTTCTATGAAGGAAAAGTTCTTGCATGGCACAAGAACTCACATATGTATTATGCCCAAGTGATTGGTTCTTGAGAGAACAGCTTATACAAGTTGATTGTCCGACCAGTCCAGGCCATGTTACATGATACCATCAGCCTAAGAGAGTTATCGCATACGAGACTTGCTCATATACATCATAGAGCCCTTACAGCTCTAAGGAAGATGGTAACAATCCTTCCAAAGATACAGGTTCAGGATAATGGTGTTTGCACAGGTTGTGCTCTTGGAAAAAATTTCAATGGGTCCTTCTTGAGCAATGACAGCAGATCCAAGGGGATCTTGGACTTGATACATTTATATGTATGTGGACCCATGACTACTTCTTCCTTGAAAGGATATTTGTACTATGTGCTCTTCATTGATGATCACTCTTGGAAGACGTGGATTTATTTCTTGAAGACCAGGGATGGAGTCCTTGCGAGATTTCAAGAATTTAAAGCTTGGGTTGAGAACTTGACCAGGAGGAGGATCAAGGTGCTGACATCAGATAATGGAGGAGAGTATACCTTCAGGGACTTCAGCAATTTTTGTATTGAGGCAGGGATCAAGAGGGAGTACATCGTTCCTTATAAACCTTAGCAAAATGGGGTTACGAAGAGGAAGAATGGAACCATCATTGAGGCAACCAAAGCGGTGATACATGATCAGAATCTACCTATGATTATGTGGGCAGAAGCATCCATGACAGCAATATATGTTCATAACAAGAGTCCTCATCAGATTTTGAAGAACATGACTCTCAAAGAAGCCTTCACCAGAGTAAAGCTTGAGGTTGGACACTTTAGGCTATTTGGGTGTCCAGTATACTTTCATGTACCCAAGGAGAAGAGAACCAAGCTAGACCCTTCAGGTAGAAAGGGTACATTTGTGGGGTATAGTGAATCTTCAAAGGCATATCGGATCTACATCCCTGGTCAGAGACAGATTAAGGTGAGTAGAGATGTCATTTTTGAGGATAAAATAGCCTTTTGAAGATCTAGAGAATCTCATATCAATATTGATAGCGAGATGGTACCTTCTCCCCCTTCAGCAGTTCAGGGGGAGACAGCCATTGATCCAGTTGCTCCAGTTGATTTTCCTAGAGACATTGAAGTAGGCCATAAAATTCCTTCATGGGCTTGACAGAATCTGTAGGAGGCAGAGGGACATACAACTCCTCGAGGCACATTCCAAGAGAGAAAGAGACCATAGAGATTTTTGAGCTATGTTTCATCCATAAGCCACATCATTGATACTGATCCTTCTTGTCATGGAGAAGAAGCATGACAACAGGTATGGAAAGATTCCATGACATATGTATCAGTCCATCATGAAGAATGATGTATGGGATATTGTTCCGAGATCAAAAGGGAAGTCTTTAGTGACTTCCAAGTGGATCTATAAGATCAAGCATGTAGCTGATGGAAGTGTCGAGAAGTAGAAAGCGATATTTGTAGCCAGAGGATTCTCACAGGTGGAGGCAATTGATTAAGAGAATACATTTTCTCCAGTGGCCCGATACATTTCCATCTGTATGATCATTGGACTAGTTGCATCCATGGGTTGGAGATTACATCAGATGGATATAAATATAGCCTTTCTCAATGGTGAGATTGAGGAAGAATTTTACATCGAGCTACTATATGGATTCGTGATACATGAGTAGAAGTCTCATGTGTGTAGGTTGAAGAGAGCCATGTATGCACTAAAGAAGGCACCTCGTTCTCAGTACAAGAAGACGAATGGATTCCTGATGAGTTTGGGCTTCAACAAGAGTGTTTTTTATCCAAAACTATATTATTACATTGTTGGTAATGAGTGTCTCATCTCGGTCCTGTACGTTGATGACTTGTTCCTCACCAGTTCAAAAAGACTTATTGTTGAATGCAAGCATGCATTGACTTCTGAATTCAAGATGAAGGCTCTAGGTATGATGCACTACTTCTTGGGACTAGAAGTATAGAAAAGGACTAACAAGATTTTCCTGAGNTGAATGCAAGCATGCATTGACTTCTGAATTCGAGATGAAGGCTCTAGGTATGATGCACTACTTCTTGGGACTAGAAGTATAGAAAAGGACTAACAAGATTTTCCTGAGTCAAGGAAAACATGAAGTGGAGATATTGAAGAAGTTCGGTATGACAGACTGCAAATCCATGCCTACACCGATGGTCATGGATCTTAGGAAAATGAACAAGGCTTCTACTGATTCAGGAGAGATCGATCCACATATTTACCGACAGCTGATTGGATCATTTATGTATCTGGTTAACACCATACCTGATATATGTTATGCAATGAATGTACTTAGTCATTTTATGAGTCAGTCGATACATACTCATTCGATCGCAGTGAAGCATGTATTGATATGTAATGTTCCCAAGCTAATTTTTTCTCTTGGAACACTAACTGACCATTAATTTGCTTGTGTATGTGTGTTTGTTTGTAGATTTCCTTCTAAGTTCAGTGTTAGGGTTTATAGTTCAGTTATTGATCTTACATCTGAAGATAAACAATGGAGACACAAGATAACACAATATATAGAACCAAACAACATAGCTCTGACCTTTATTGATATAATAAGAAAGAACCTGATACAAGAAGGATGCAGATCTAGAATAACATCAGATAGCTCCAATAGATAAGATATGAGCTCCTACAAAATGCTCCCAATAAGAAGATGCAAGCCTCTAAAGGCTGAATATACAATGAAGATCAATACAAAAAGAACCAGGGTCAAGTCCAAACCCCCTAGCTGATGGCAAGTCCTCCTAAAGAGCTAAGAAGACCCAATATTTCGACCCACATGAAGGAAGTCTCCAAATGACTCCAAACTCGGTAGAATGATAGATCGAGGTGAGTAAAAATCCCTCCTGAAGTTTCAAACTGAAATGCCAAAGGATACCCCTCCAAATGTTGAAACCCTAAGTGAAGTTGCACCCTCCTAGATGTTGTCAATGTCCAATAATTCAGCCCTGATGAAGGAGGCCTCCAAATTCCTTGAAAGTCCCTAGAAAGATAGATCGAGACACTGCAAGTCACTAGGTAGAGTCTCAGGGTTAGATCTGAAGTATAACCCCTACAAATTGAGTAGATATAAATTTGAATAGCACCCTTCTCTTGTCAAAAACGTTCCAATGCTCTAGGAAAACAATCTGCAAGAGTAACCCCCTCTAAATGCACTAGATTTGATGATTGAGGCCCTGGAAGAAGAACCCAAGTAGTAGAATGTCCAAAATATTTGTCAATCTCCTAGATTGAACTTCCCTTCAATGACTGGTGTGCCCCCTGCTAAAAACTCTCAAGGGTACGGCCTGTAGATGCCCTGGATGAGTACCGATACCTGTGAATGTTGTAGAATGGTGTGGGTGGAGTATTTCAACCTCGAGACCAAGCTTGGAACAAGGTAGGTGGAATCTTTTACCAATGAACTGTTCTCTAGGGTTTGTATTCTCAAAACCCTCAAAACTGTGTGCTCAAGAGCCCAAAACAATATTCCAATAATAATCCAAGATGATTGTTAGGTGTGCCCTAGGATTTCATTTATACCTCCTTTCTATTCCTCTATTGAGTTAAGTTAACCCTTAGGTTCAACTCCTAACTCAACCTCAAGCGCTCTATTTCTTGGTGTACCTGTACCCCCTTTACTCCAATGATGTGCCCCAAGTAGAGGACCTATGTCATTCCAAATTCACATTTGGACTCCTTGGCATACAAGGAGTGGTTCTCCATGATGGTTAAAATATGTTCCATATGTTGAAGGTTTTCCTCCAAGTCTTGCTATAGATCAATAAGTCATCAAAAAACACAAGAAGGTGATTCCTCAACTACTTGTTGAAGACGTGATTAATGCAAGACTGAAATGTGGTTGGCGCATTGGTCAATCCAAACAACATCACTAGGAATTCATAGTGGGTGAAGTGACACCTGAAGGTAGTTTTGGGGATGTCCTACTCCCTCATTTTGATATGATGATAGCTAGAGCACAAGTCAATCTTGGTGAAGTAGACAGCCCCATGGAGTTCATCAATCCTCGGAATGGGATACCTGTTCTTAATAGTCTTCTTGTTCAATGCCCTGAAATCAATGCACATGTTCATGGTTCCATCCTTCTTCTTGACTAGTACCACCCAAGATGCAAAAGGACTAGAACTTGGTCTAATGTGACCCGTGTCTAATAGTTCTTTGATGGCCTTCTCTATTTCATCTTTGTACTTCTTTGTGTGTTTGTAGGGGGTGGTGATGACTTTTTTTTCCCCCTCTTCCAGCTCTATGATATGCTCAAACCCCCTATCTGGTGGTACTCTAGGTGGAATGGGTCCAAATACCTTGTTATGTTTGTCAATGATTATTTGAATCTTCAGTGCATAGTGAGCCTTTCCTTTCTTGTCCACAAATACCGAAATCCTACACTCAGCATCATATAGAATCTCCTCTCTTATGAAAATGGCCTCCATACGCTATGATGTGACTACTCTGGTTGTGTTTCCCGATATGCCCTTGATCAGTGCCTTTTTCCCACTCTCCTCTATGAAAGACATCTCCATAGTCTTGTAGTTGGTGGTGATAGGTCCCAACGTACTAAGCCCCTGAAATCCAAGGATGATGTTTGTATCAAGGAGGTCCATAACATAGAAGTCATGTGCTAAGTCATTCCTGCCCAGTGTAAGCTTCATCCCTGAAATATACCTGTTACAAGGCATGGTGCTTCCTTCTACTACCTCCACCTTGAATCCTTCAAATTCAACTGTGGGTATGTGCCTCCTCTGTAGCAGTGTTGAGTCAATGAAATTGTGAGAAGCACCCCCATCAATGAGAACCGAAACCTTTTTCCCCTGCAATACCCCTCTCATCCAGAAGGTGTTATATTTGGGTACCCCACTAATGGATTTCAATGTAGCCTTCTCCTATGTTGCACTATCGTGACATGTACCTTCCTCTTCTGCAGTTTCGGTGGTGTTTTCTTCCATGTTCTGGATGAGGCCAAAATCCTCATCCTCCTCATTTTCAGATGTTTCCTCAATGGAATTATCCTTTCCATGGCCCATCCACTTGTGGGATGGATCCCAAGGCTCCTTGCATGTATAGCATAATTATTTCCTTCTCAGTTCCCTCTATGTGTTCTCATCCATCCAACCTCTTCCCCTATCAAACCCCCTTGGGTCTCTTCCTCCTTGATTCATGGGAGGTCTTTGGTCTCTTCCTCCGATATTTAGAGGTGGTCTAGGGAGAAATTCAGATTTCGTCGCTGGGCCTAGATCTCTAGTCCTCCATATGGCATCCTATAAGTTGGTAGTCTTGAAAGCCTTGACCCAACCCTTTAAGGGTTCCATCAACCCTTCCGTGAAAAGAATCATCAACATTGACTGAGATACATCCTGCACCATGACTACTAACCTTTGAAACTCCTCAATATATATCTCTGGTGATCCTGTCTATCTGATTTGAGTGAGTTCCCTGAAATGTAGCTTTGAATCCCCCTGGTCAAACCTGTCAATAAGCATATGTGTAAACTCTATGCAAGACATTATCTGATTGTGGCCAAGTGTATTCAACCCATGGTACCACCAGTCATGAGATTTTCCCTCCAAGTACATGGTGGAAAACTTGATGGTGTCCATCTCCCTCACGGGGTTAAGCTGCAGGTAAGTATCAAGTTTTTGCACCCACGCATGTGCAATCATCTTGGTCGAACCATCAAAATAGGGGATTTCCATCTTCCCAGCCCTGCGCTCTAACTCATAGTTGTTCATGTGGTACGGCCTTTGAGTTTTCCCTCTGAATTTAAGTCCACAATATTGATCCAAGGTCATTTTTCTTTGGACTGGTATGCTTAGTGAGTTATATTCCCTAACACACTGATCAAAGTTGTCATCAAATTTGTCTTGGTAGCTTGGTTGTGGATGCTCATCCAAGAACAAAGGAAGATAGGGGATATGGGTGGTCTTGTTGTGTGTCTTTCCCTATGGTGCACCTCATCCATGACTCTGTCCCTCTATGTGATAGTGGGGAATGTGCTCCTACTGATGTCTATACCCTCCATGAGATCCACTAGCCTCTCTATTAGTATACATTTCAGGTCCCTTTCCTCCATGAGTCAAATGTAATAGTACCTATGAGATATCATCTTGGTTGGCACCTACCTTCTCTAAGGTCTCCCTCAACTTACTTTGACCCTTGCGCACTGTCTCCTGGTTTTCCTGTAAGTGGGTGACCAATGCACTCTCTGTCTGAAGTATAGACTGACGTAGTTCCTGAGCAAAGTTTGCTAAGACTTGTGGCTCAATTCCTTCACATGAACCTTCCATGTCTGCCTCTGGTTCATCTGTCGGCTTCCTACGTCTTCCCATATAAATACCACTAAACTTTTGCATGTGCTAATCCTCACAGGATGGGAGGATCAAATCTACGATACCACTGTAATGTTCCCAAGCCAATTTTTTCACTTGGAACACTAACTGACCACTGATTTGCTTGTGTATGTGTGTTTGTTCGCAGGTTTCCTTCTGAGTCCAGTCTTAGGGTTTATAGTTCAATTACTAAGCTTAGATCTAAATATAAAAAATGGAGACACAAGATAACACAAGATATAGAACCAAACAGCATAGATCTGACCTTTACTGATATAATAAGCAAGAACATGATACAAGAAGGATGCAGATATGAAATAACATCAGATAGATCCAATAGATAGGATATGAGTTGCTACAAAATTCTCTCGATAAGAAGATGCAAGCCTCCAAAGGCTGAATATACAATGAATATCAATACAAGAAGAACCAAGGTCAAGTCCAAACCCCCTAGTTGATGGCACGTCCTCCTGAAGAGTTGAGAAGACCCAATATTTTGGCCCAGATGAAGGAAGTCTCCAAATGACTCCAAACTCGATAGAATTATAGATCGGGGTGAGTAAAATCCCCTCCTGAAGTTTCAGACCGAATTGCCAAAGGATACCCCTCCAAATGTTGAAACCCTAAGTGAAGTTGTCCCCCTCCTAAATGTTGTCAATGTCCAATAATTCGGCCCTGATGAAGGATGCCTCCAAATGCCTTGAAACTCCCTAGGAAGGTAGATCGGGACATTGCAAGTCACTAGGTAGAGTCTTAGGGTCAGATCTGAAGTATAACCCCTCCAAACTAAGTAGATCTAAATCTAAATAGCGTCCTCCTCTTGTCAAAAACGTGTCAATGCTCTAGGAAATCAATCTGCAAGAGTAACCACTCAAAATGCACTAGTTTTGATGATTGAGGCCCTTCAAGAAGAACCCAAGTGGTAGAATGTCCAAAATCTCTATCAATCTCCTGGATCAAACTTCCCTTCAATGACTAGTGCGCCCCCTGCTAAAAACCCTCAAGGGTACGGCCTGTAGATTCCCTGGATGAGTACCGATACCTATGAATGTTGTAGAATGGTGTGGGTGGAGTATTTCATCCCCAAGACCAAGCTTGGAGCAAGGTAGGTGGAATCTTTCACCACCGAATTGTTCTTTAGGGTTTGTATTCTCAAAAACCTCAAAATTGTGTGCTCAAGAGCCCTGTTATCCCCGATATCTAGGGATAACTAGGAGATCATGTCTCGAGTCCCACATGGTCCTAGACATGGAGTACCGAGAGCAAGAGCGACTTAAGCATGGCCCTGGAGGGACCATGATTCTTCTTCTCAGCCAGACTCGTCCTGTCAGCAGTACCGGCTTCCATCACTACTGGCCTGGGCTTGCATCAGAGAGGGCTCTTGCTCCATGACGTAATTGGTCCGAGGTATCATGGTATGTGTCATATTTGATCATTATAACCTTCTTATATATGCATTAGGTTCCTTTCATTTCGGATGACTGCTTGGATCTTACACTAATCCACTTGATCACTGTTGGGGTGATTGATGGGGCAGCTTAGCAAGCTGGTATTCATGGGTTTTGGTTAGCCACCAAAGGGGGTTTGCAGAGACATCGACCGCTCCCACCATCTTATCACTTTTTCATCTTATATCCCGCTCATCCATCCCATTCCCCTAGTCTGGCCATTAGGATGACCATCCAGGGTACATCTTGTCTTGTGGGAAGAAGGGGCTAAAGGCCCAGGAGCTAAAAGCAGCTGGTAAAAGATAAAAGCCATAGGAAAATGAAAACCTAGAGATGCTTCGCCCAGGGGATCCCTGAGAAGGCAATAAAAAGCCTCTCGATAAGAAACTAAGGGACCCTAAGAAAAAATGAAATAAATAAAATGCAAGACCTAACCAAGGCGATGGGAGGTCTCATCACGAGTCGGCCCATTATGTTCATAGGTATTTAGCGGTATGACATTGCCACCATCTGGTCACCAAACCAGGGCAGTGACCTTTGGTTGCATGGACAAAGGAAAGGGGGTCTCATCATGAGCAGCCTTCTCATTTCCGCGAAGATACTAGTGGGTAACGCTGTCAGCTCTGGCCACCAAGCCAAGGCAGTGTCCTCTTCGTCAAGGCTTGTAGTAAAATGCAAATAAAGAAAGATAAGTCAAGAAGGGGCTTGGAAAAAATGCATCCATGATGGGTACAGCTCGCCTCCTACAAAGGCACCCACAGACGACACCAGCCCTTGGTCTTACTATAGCTGGACATCCCTAAAAACCATATCATCTCATTACACATGGTTTGAATGACCCTTTGAGGAAACTTTCCATCATCTGTGGGTACTAGCCCAATAGGTTGCCTTGTTGGTTTCCCTAGCTTTGTATAATGGGTCTGTGTAATGTCTTTGAGCTCTTAGATGATTTGTTTGGGGCTTCATGCATATGTTTGATAATTTTAATGATGAGATATGATTTACATTGCTATGATGTCTAGGACTGATGAGCCCCTGGAGGGTGTAGTCTTTGATGTGCAGGACCATGCCCGGTGGACAGGTACCAGAGGATCGGTGCACATGGGGAGATGATTAGCTTGAACCTCCATGGGGCTGAAGAGCCCATCAGATGGATGCTAGGATGGCAGAGGCAGGACAAAGTTGTGACGAGCCTTTGCATAGAGAAGAAGAGGGACGCCCTCATCAGGATGTTTTGGCAGAGATTGGACCTTTGGGGATCATCCCCTTGCAGATGGGACGATGGCCTTGATGATCAGGACGCCACCCAGGGCAGCTTGGACGATTTCGGGAGCATGTGGCACTGTGCTAGGATTCTTTGGCACGTGTGGCAGGTTGCAGGAGCCCCAGGAGGGGCAACGTCTTGCTCAGTGGATGATGATTATGCCCCAACAGGGCCATCGTCTCCCCTTTAGGGGCCTGACATCTCATTATTAGCTCATTTTTGGCATTTTAGGCATGTAAAGTGACAAATAATTGAAGATATTGTAATGTCAGCCTTGTCGGCTGTTTTAATGACCTGTTTTGTTAATTAAAGGTCATGGAATCATATAAATAGAGGACGTTGCCTCTTCATTTGATCATAACATAACTTGCTCTC
Source organism: Picea mariana (assembly GCA_032191745.1). Lineage (NCBI taxonomy): Eukaryota > Viridiplantae > Streptophyta > Pinopsida > Pinales > Pinaceae > Picea > Picea mariana. The sequence goes on along the minus strand of JASDQU010101084.1, from coordinate 288,178 downwards.
TTGGAGAGATATCATTTCTAGTCTTTTGTCTTGGTTTTTCTTCTCTTTGGGAGTGAGGCGCAACTTCTTGGAAGGCTATTGTTTGGCAAGTGGTGCTTTTATTCATTGGAAGGTTTACAACTAGGATTTGGATTATGCTTCTTCATGATCTTGTAAGTGTTTTTCATCAAAACTTCTTGAATGAATGGTTGTTGATTTAACATCTTGCATTAATTGTTATCTTGTTGTTATTTGCTTAATCCTTGAAACCCTAGGGAGCCAACACACAAGTAGGTTGTGGCTTCATGTCCCCATGAATAAAGCTTATAGCCATTTGATTTGAAGGAATTTTAGCCTAGCCACAACTACACTAGATTCCCTCTTATCTTGAGTTAGTTTTAAGCACAAATTGAAGAAAGAAGGTGTCCTAGGCCTAATTTAGTTTACACCTAGGGTTTACTTCTAGGGTTTTTGAAAAGCCTTGTATGAAGCAACACTTTTCAGCCCTAGATTTGTGCTTGTAAGCTAGCCGTTTTGCCAAAGAAGTCTCAAGGAGAGAAGAGAGAGCTTTAGGCCTAGCCTTAGCTACACCTAGGTAAGCCTTTTTCTCCTTAGGGTTTTGGTTTGGTGGCCTTGCCATAGCAACACCATCAAACCCTAATCCTCTTGTCCTTGAGTTTAAGCCCTCCAAGCCATTAGTCTCACCTCATTTGACTCCATTAACCCAAGGCACTAGTCTAGAAACCTTTTTGAGCTTGTTTATGCCTTAAACTCTTTTCAAACACTCTCAAATTTGAAACCCTAACTAACCTAGCGTCTAACCCTAGCTATTTTTGAACTAACCCTAATGAGATGATGTCTTGCTGATTTTAACTTGTGTTTGGATAGAAAGGTGTGGCCTAGTCATCTCATCATAGCCATAGAGGTTTCATAACTCTTCATTGGTTAAATTTGCTAAAACGTCCACTTCTTGGCTAGCTAACCCTACAACAGAATTTGTATAGGTGACGTCACATCCTTTGATCTCTTGTTTATGCTTGCAATGTTGTGACATTTTTCATCTCATTTGATAGATTTTGAGCCATTGATTTCATCTGTAAACTTGTTTGATAAAATGTTGAGCTCTTTGTCTTTCAAAATAACTAAATACTAGGGCTGACGTCACATCTATAGCAGCAACAATATAGGTGATGCAGCAACATTATATTTGTATGAGCAGATTTGCATTGTGATGATATAAAGGATTTGATTTCATACATAGAATGCCATTATCTTTATACTTATTGAAGAACTGATACAAGCTATTTATCTTTGTTTGATAATCATTGACTTCGTCAATAATTATATCTCATCATTTCTCATATGTATATTTGAGGATAGTCATTGATTATGAAGTACTAACCCACTGCAAGCACATATTCTAGTTTTATTTGTTTTGTCTCGCAAACAGGTGCCATCCAGTGGAAGATCTCCTTGACTATCTCTTTCCGAGCAGTAATCTGTGAGAAGGAATCATTTACCTTGGTCCATTAAACCTTCAGCCTTTCAAGAAACCAGATTACATTGGGACATCTCCCTTGGACTAGCCCTCCTAAATAGAAAGAGCTCCCCATTGAGGTGACAGTGGGTGGGGAAGCTCCTGTTACGCCGGTTTCAAGCCTTGACTCAAGCTCCTTAAACCCTTCCTACAAACCGTGCGATAACAAGCCCAAAGCAATATTCCACTAATAATCCAAGATGGTTGTGAGGTGTGCCCTAGGCTTTCCTTTATACCTCCTTTCTATTCCTCTGTTGAGTTAAGTTAACCCTTAGGTTCAACTCCTAACTCAACCTCAGGCGCTCTATTTCTTCAGTGAGTTACTTTTAACCTTTTCAAGTCAACTTCAAATTATAACATTGAGTTTAGCTGACTTTTCCCCATGCTGCATGAGATTATAGTCGAGTGGGGATGACTAGACTATTGAGTCTCTCCAAACCTCTTCATCAAGAGGTGGGGGACATTACATGAGATATCTACGAGGCACAATTGGATATGGCCTGATATATGCCTCCGGTGTAGACATGTGTTTGCAGGGATATGTCGATGTAGATTGGGAAGGGAGTGCAATGGACCAAAAGAGCACATTTGGTTGTTGTTTTACCTTGGGCTCTGCCATGGTTTCCTGGTGCAGTAGGAAATAGAGCTATGTGGCTTTGAGTACCGCAGAAGCAGAGTATATAGCATTGTGTGTGGAAATCCATGAAGCAGTGTGGCTTCGCAAGCTCCTTGCAAATTTCTTTGATCATGAGATGGATTCCACTATTATTCATTGTGATAACCAGAGTTGTGTGAATCTCTCGCAGAATCATGTGTTTCACGATAAATCAAAACACATTGAGATCAAATACCATTATATCATAGATATGGTGCAGAGGAAAGCAGTACACGTGCAATACCTTTTTACACATGAGCATATCGCAGATGTCTTCACCAAAGCGCTTGCCAGGACAAAGATTGAGTACTTCTATGAGAGACTTGGCTTGGTGGAGAATGCATCCCTAGTTGAGAGGTAGTGTTGATGATTGTAGCATTGTGTGACATTCTCCAAGATGTGTTCTCCTCTGGACTAAGTTGAGTCGACCTGTGAGAGATCCCAAGTGTTGGGTGTGCCCATGCGATGGGTGTATTGTTCTCCTCTAGACTGAGTTGAGTCGATGTGTTCCCCAGTGTTGGGTGTGCCCATGTGATGGGTGTATCGTTCTCCTCTGTGAGAGTTGAGTTTATTTGGTATCCTTCCTTTGTACTCCTCAGTTGATTCAGGCTTGAGATGGTACTCCAAATGATTCTCCTGTGGACTCAGTTGAGATAGAGATATGTTGAGTATGACGTCCATGTGGTTGAGCATAGGTGGACGTGTCCCTAGTGGCTGGGAATTAGTGGACGTGTGGATCCCTTGCTATATTGTTGAAGTGTAATATTTACTTGTAACCCTAATTGTGATGTAAAGAGTACAATTCTGCCCCACCATATGTGAAAGATAATTAATGTTTATTGTAATAATTAATTATATTACTGAGTTATTGAGGTCGGCCCTGTTGTGCCAATAGACACACCTATTGTTGTGTTTGGTCTTGTATAAATAGAGGTGATTTCCCCATTGAGGAAACACACACTCTCACACTTGTCACTTGTCATTTGGAAATTTCAAACCTACCTTTAAGGTTGAAGTGCACACCTCTCTTGGGTGCTAGTTTCAAGGTTGTAGAAGCACCCTCTTGTGTGCATTAGGGTTTATGGTTGGGGGATCTTCTCTTGAGAATATAGCAAAGGATTGATGGGTTTTTCCCTTGGTTGAGAATGGTTTTCCCAGGATATTTCTTGTGTTCTTGTGCATGGTTATTCTTCTTGTGATCTTGGTTATTGCAGCACTTATGTATGGTGTTGTTGCATTTGTTTATGGTTCAAGTACATGCTAAATGAAATAAACCTCATGCTTGAGCCTAGCATAGGGAAAATTCAATAGTATAGTCTTGCATATTCTTATATATATTGCATTCTCGTTTTTATATAATGAATACATGTTAGTAAATTGCACTTAATCATTGAATATTATTGCTTTATCATTTTGTAGCTTAGTGACAAAAAAAATCATTTTCAACATGGTTTTGGATTTATCACTAACTCTAGTGGATCATATACACCGACCGATACTTCTAAAGGGTGGTGTTTCTTGAAGTGGGCATAGGATTGCAGGTCGTGGAAAACCAAATATGTTGAGGTTCTCATGCGCTCTACAATGAGCACATGTCCCCATGTTGAAGCCACAGATGTTACTCCCCCCCCATGCCAAGGGGTCAGTAGAGGAGATCATGCATCTTGGCCGGAAATGAAGAACATGATCTCAACCATGGTGATGATTAGCATGTCCACAAATGGAATACCAACAACCCCCCTCATTCACCTTTACACTACAGGTCAACCAAGGCTCATCACATCCAAGCAACCCAGTGTATGAGAGATGGTCAACCATCGTCACCATGAAGTATGTTAGTCCTTCTTTCATGCAAAGTGACGTTCTTAATTTGTCGAGCATGTGGATGAGAATATTTGGTTGAAGTTGGATAATGGATCACTATCTTGGGAAATTGTGTCAATTTCCTTGTTTCACCTTGGTGGTCAACTTCTATGCCCTAGTCCTATGTTGTCACCGCCCAGGGAAAAGGGGTACTACTGGGGGGATCTCACAAGGGTATTGTTCCATTCCCCACCATACTTAAAACTTTCAATCCTAGAGCCCCTCATAGTGTACTAAACTTCAGCAATGGGTCATGGTCCATTCTCTCATGAGAAGAGGGGCTGAAGTCCCAAAGGTTGATTGCAACTGCGACTAAAAGAATAAAACACTGATGCTAAAGAAAAAAAGGAATGATAGCAAAGGACTCTAAAAAACCAGTCCAAACTTGAGCTCTACCCTTTCCATGCTCACCCCAGTCCTAAGCAATGATGTTATAGGTTGAAACCTTATAAAGGGGACTTGAAAATATGATAAAAGGACAAACAAAAAGGCAGATAAAGGGGTTCGGAAAAAATGGCACTTAAGAAATAAGTAACTCGAGAGAAAGTGCACCCTCCACAAAGACACTCATAGAAATGGATTAAATCACACCATAAGACATGAAGTAATCCCTGAAACCATATCACTTTCACACTTACTCTTGAAGTGTTTCTTTATTCTTGCTTCCCTTGAGACCTATCCTTCTTACCTGAATTATTTTTTTCCTATCTAGGTTGACACGCCTAATAGGGTTGGATGAAGAAACTCCCATACTTAAACTTGTCAACTCACATGGTCTCTTGCGCTGGTGTGATGCTTGAAGAGGATATTGAGGTGAATTGTTTACATGGTTTATATCTCAAGTTACAACTTACTTTGCATGCTTTAATGGTTATCGTTTCCTATGAACCTTGGCTAACCTTGTCTTATACTTTTTTTTTTGGCTTGGATGGCCCTGACATGGTTCTTTAAGGGACGTCCTCGACCTATACCTAGGATGGTGTGCCTTTATTGGAGGACCTTGGCACATGTGATGGAGAGAAGTGGGTCATCCAGTGACTCACCACTATCAGAGCTCAGCACTCACATACTTGGAACCTTAGACGATAGACAGATGGGCTTGGTATGAGTAGATTTAGTCATGATGGAACACATGTGGGATGGAAGCCCATAGGCTGGGCAGAGTACCCCATAGCTTATTTATCCACTGGATCAAGGACGTTGCAAAAAAAAACAACCAGGGACCTTGCACAGATGAGATGCAACTCCCACCATCTTTGACGCAACACTTAGGTCCTCAAAATTGACCCTATTTTGATGATGACATCATCTTCTAGGGTTTGATGGAGCTAAGGTTTGGTGGACACATGAGGAGAGGAGAGGCATCATTTTCTCCCATATCACTCTGGATTGATGCCACATGGCGTTTGGAGGCCTCCTCCTTTCCCAAGAGGGCTTGATGTCTCACACATGTGGCTCATTATCATGTATTTTGCATTCATTACATTTTGTAAGGGGTAAATGAGGAGTCAACCCCACTTCTAATTATACATTGACATTGTTATGTGTACATAGAACTAGCCTAGGCTCATATATAAAGGCCAACGCTCACTTTCATTTTATCGTCATCATTCCTCACCATTGTGGAGGATCACTTCTGAAATTTTCGGCCCCTTTGGGGTTATTGGTCTTTCTCTCTCATGTGTTATGCTTGGAATGGATCTCTTGTGGATGGCTTGTTGATTTTTGATGGATATCTATGCAATTATGATTGAATGTTCATGGTTTATTGGATGAAGTAATTTTCTGCAATTTTATGAAATGTTGTTTATGTAAATGGTTAGATTGCTACTTTTTTGCAAAGATTCTTGTTTATTAAAACCCTAAGAGAGGAACATAAGTTCTTTTGCTTCTCACAAAGTTTTACTTGTCCAAAATTTGTGAATTGTCCTTGTTAGGGTTATAACCCTAAATCCCTAGTGTTAACACTTTAAGATTTTATCCCTAGACAATTGATCTTTGACCTAGATGAAGCTACAAGAAGGGAGAAACAATATCTAGGGTGCAAAAGTTCTTGCACCTTAGAAATCCTTTTCCTCAAAGTCTACAACCTAAGGCCCAAATGTGCTTGCACCTTAGGGTTTAGACTCTACCTCTTGGTTTCAATTAGATCAACCTTCAAGCTTGGATGCATTTGAGACTCCATAGTCCTAGAATGGTAATGACACTAATCTAGAAGTAACTCTTGTGGTCAAAGTGATTGATAAAACCCCTTTTCCAAATCTCACAAGTATTCTACTAACTCTACTAACTCTAACCTAGAAAACTCACTATATTATTTGTTGTTGTTGTAAAATTTTGCTACAACCTTCTAAAACCACGTTAAATTCTTGCATACACTCATATAAAGGTGGTTTACCATGTTCAGAAACTTCTTCTAGCAATTGGATGATTGTATGTTTGATGAATGCTTACTTTTCATGTTAAATTGCTACATTCATGAGCACTAATTGTTGTTGGTGTTGCAAATCACTCATTATTGTTATAAGATTGGTTTACTGTTGCAATTTGCAACAACCATAAAAAAATCTTATAACAATAATGAATGATTTTTCTAGTGTCTAAAAGAGGTCATTCATTATTGCATAGTGTCAATCATGAGCTACTTAATTTGTCTAGTGTCTAAAAGAGGTCATTGTTGCATACTTTAGCTTGGTAATTGTTATATATATATATATATATATATATATATATGTTGCAAAGTGTTCTTGTTCCGGGCAAGTACAACAATCTCTTCTACAAACTCTCTTTCCTCCCTAGACCTAAATCAACTAACATTTGATCAATATAGGGAGCAATAGGCTTGATTACTAAACTTGTTATTTGATCCCTTGAGGTCATCAGGGAAGCCGCCCTTCTGGTGAGCCTCTTCCATCACTAAACGAGAGAAGATCCTACTAAGGTGGCAGTGATGGTTTTTTCCATAGTTACGCAAGATCTTGGGATCTTGTGGTGGGCTTTGAACAAGTACAAACATGTGATAATAGACCACAAGTTGTATTAGTGCAATACCATGAGGTAAAATAGATGAAAAGCATGGTATTACCATGGATTTGGGTGGATTTTGTACAATGAGATAAATTACACATGAAAATCATGAGAAAGGAATTTTTTAGAAACCAAAGATTGAGGCAAAACCAAAAGCAGTGTTGAGCAAAATGACTCAAAATGGGTGACATGAAATCTATTACAATTAACGAAAAAATAAAATTATTTGATCAAAATAAACTAACCCCTTTACTAGCACCAACTTGTGGCTAAAGAATATAATATAATTGCACCTCAAGCGTTGGCCTCATAACTGCCCTTCAATACACATGGCTTGGACCAAGTTGTGTAGATATATGTTGCTACAAATTGGATAACGAAGTGATCCACTAGACCACTAGAAGGAAATATGAGGCAAAAACACAACATTATGGAATAGTTTCCCCACTGAACAATGCAAGAATCCTTCAAGTTGAGGACCACTAAGACAATTTGCATATATGATGCCTACATGAGACAAAGCTCAAAAGTAGATGGAATAGCTTGGAGGATATGTTGTTTACAAAACAGAAACATCATGCATAGTCAAAGTAGCTTGGAGCTTCCTAAAGTGAGTGAGCATCAAGCATAAGACGAACTAGCAAGAGGCAAACAAGCATAAGTGGCCTTTCTTCGAGATGGATGCCTAGAGGCGGCAAACATCAAGAGGAATGCATGAAGGAGGTAAATATTAGATGCATACATAGTAGCCAAAAGTGTGATACCTAAGCAAGACAAACATCAGGGATAGATAGGTTAGCCTAGATAGGTAGAGAGAGCAAGTAACGTGAGTAAACAAACCTTGATATTATTACCATTGGAAAATCATATGCCAAAGAATTTAGAGCACACGAGCAAATTTTGAACACAACAATATTCATCTTTTTCATTATGTAGTGGACTATTTTAATTGGGATCTTTATAACACCACGAAGGATTTCATGGTAGGAAAGTAAATACTAAATGTGGAATGAAAACCTACCATAAGGATATGCCACACATCACATAGATAGCAACCACAAGGCATGACACTAACACTGCTCACAGTGTTAATACTAGAGTGAGGGAGATTGAAAAAGAACCAAATTACCCAATTAAAAGTTTAAGTTCTCTAACTGGAACCACTACTCTGATTGAAGAAGTTGTATATTATCCACCCATTTTATTGACAAATCGCAATTAAGTTTCTTTGCAAACATTTAAATCTTGATAGCCTTTTTACAATACAAAGAAATACCAACTAGCAACTTACCTCTCAAAGTGTGGAGATCTCTAGTTTTATTCGATCTAATAGATGATTGAAACATCATGTCTTATTTTCTTGATTAGATTATGTTGTCTTATTTTTCTCTACCCAATGTATCATACTCTTTCAGAGTTGACCATTGTTAATGAGACACTTTTGTTGTACCTTCTAGAACATGCAATTAGGTGTTGAGATTTGGGTACCTTGGAAAGTGGTCCCCTTGTGTTTGCGAGTCTCTAAACATAAAGGAGGGAATTTTTTACCCCCACTTTTATAAAGTCACTTTGACTTTATAACATCATTAATGACAAAGTACTTTAAGTTATAAAGTCATTAATGAGGAAAAAAGTAAACTATGGAAACTTAGTGAAAAATGAGCTCTAATCTCATCCATTCATTTTGGAGTTTGGCCTAGATCTAATTTGAGTCATTAATTTCCTAGGTTAGCCTAAGGAGGACGCTAAGGAGACAAAAGGACAAAGGAGAAATTCAATTGTTCACTCGTGAGATTGGAGTGAAGGAGAGGAATAGAGGAGAAGAGGGTTTGGAGAGAAAGGAAGTGCACCATTGAAGCAAGAGACTGGAAGCTTGAGGAGGTGCACATGTGAAAGATAAGAGCACATAGGCTTGAGGTTCTTCACCATTGGAGTGTGAGCTAGTAGGAGGGTGCACTCATTGGAGTGAGGGTAAAACTAGCAGGCAAGGGCACACCAAACTTTGGGAGAGGCACACTTGTGTTGAGGGTGCTTCATTGCTTGGGAGAGGAGGTGCACTTGTGGTTGGGTGCAAGCTTGAGGGTGCATGAGATTGGTAGGAGGCTTGTTTAGTTGAGGGCACACCATCATGGCAAGGAGGGCACAAGCATTCATCTAGCAAGCAAAGAGGCGCATGGCTTCATTCTAGTAGGCACAAAGAGAATAGGGGACACACTCTTCAAGGAGGGCGCCTAGGACAAAGAACTCCATTGTTTAGCTTGAGAGGAGCTAACACATTGTATCAAGTTCCTTTGCTCCATTTTCTCTTTGTAGCATTTGCTTGAGATCTCCATAATATATCTACTCTCTTACTGGTTTTTCCCATGGAGGTTTTTCCAAAGTCATGTTGACCAAAAACACTTGTGTTAAATTGTCATGGTTTGTTTATTTACTTTCAGCATAGAAGGTGTTAAAGATCCTAGAGGGTATTTTCTGTTTTGAAGTTATAATGAATAGGCTAATAATGGACAACAAAAATTCCTATTAAAACCCATTTAGAGAGAAGCTTCAAAGGGGTAGCAAATCACTTCCTAAGGGGCATATTTAGAGGGAAAAAATATCAGATTTGTTGACTGTTTTGGATAGCAAGATAAAAGTCCTAAAACAATGAGAAAAAACAGCTTGGAATTACTTTGAAATTAGTGCCCAACAAGAGGTCACATGATAGGTCTGTTGGGCAACCTATAGGAACTTCAAAATTCTTCATGGTGAAAGAGCCTAAGGGAACATGAGTTCGCTGATATAGTGACAAACAATTGGTAGATTTTTCACTTGTTGGGAAGCTTTATTTTCACAATTGAGTTTTGTGTGTTGGAGGCAGATTTGTGTTGTTCAGTGTTGCTCAGTTTTGCTTGGTCAATTTAGGATCGAGTTTTAGCATCAGATGGAAGCCATGTCAGTTTTGCTTGGTCAATTTAGGATCGCGTTTTTGCATCAGATGGAAGCCATGTTGGTGGCAAGTTTGAGAGTGGAGGATAGGCTTGTGGGGGCAGGGAACTCGTCTCCGTGGAAGGCTAGGATAGTCTTGGTCTTGGAGGAACTTGAGCTATGGGATATTGTGGAAAATCTCATAGTACCTCTTACAGATGTTGTGCTCATGGTTGAGTTCCGAAAGAGGAACATCAAGGCCAAGAGAATAATCCTTGATGTGTACAAGGACCATATCATTCCTCACATTTCTGGTAAAAAATTTGCATTTCAAATGTGGTAGTCATTATGCGGTCTTTACCAGAGTCCTAACCAAAACCGAAAGATGGTGCTCCAAGAGAAGTTAAGGGGCGCCAAGATGACAAAGACAGATTCAGATACCTCATTCCTCACAAGATTTTCTCGGATTCATGATGAGTTGATAGCGGTTAGCGAGATAGTAAATCCCTTAGAGTTGGTGAGGAGAGTCTTAAATGGATTCTCCAAACCTTGGGAGAGTTTTGTATTAGGCATCGTCGCTAGAGAACATATGCCCAGTTAAGAGAGGCTCTGGGATGACTTTATACAGGGGGAGCTTAGAGTTAGCTCTAGATCTTCTAGTCGGCAACAAGGTGAGGATGGTGAGGAGGATCTTTCTCCTTTGGCAATGAGCAAGAAGAAGACCAAACAAGGGCCCAAGGTTGGGGCCAAGCAACAACAACAGAGAGGAGGTGAGCAGCAGAGGGATTTGAGCAAAGTGAGATGTTTTGTTTGTAAGCAGATGGGGCACTATGTTGGACAGTGTCCTAACAGGAAGAAGAAGCAAGGTGGTACTACAGCGACAACAGAGGATGACAAGTTTGCCTCTCAGTTTGAGAGGGAGTGTTCCTTGATAGTTTGGTGTTCAACAGTTGAGTCACCACCAAACGTCTGGTACATTGACAGTGGAGCATCAAGTCACATGTCAGGTGTGAGAGAGCACTTCGTTGATCTCAGAGATACAGAGATCAAGTTGGAGATAGTGCTTGAAGACAACACCAGCGTCAGAGCGGCTAGGCGTGCCACAGTTTCCTTTTAGAGGGAGTTGATGTCACCCTTGGTGTTCATGGAAGTATTGTATGTCTCGAGGTTGAAGAAGAATCTCATTTCAGTTTCCTCCATCGAGGATAGGGGGTTTGAGGTGTCCTTCAGAAGGACAAAGGTCCTCATTCACCCTAAGGGGTCCAGTATCACTTCTGCCAAAGTGATTGGGACACGAGAGGGGAACCTGTATAGATTGTTTTTTCAACCTTTGCATGTTTTGACGATAGTAGCTGCAGCAATCAGATGTGTGAGCTATGTCATCTGAGGATGGCTCATTTTCATCCTGGAGCTCTGAGATCGTTGATCTCTTGGGAAGTACACCAAGACTGTCTTTCCCAACAATGACAGTAGATCAGCTAGGGTACTAGATTTGATACACACGTGTGGGCCCATGTCACAAGTTTCCTTGGGTGGTTGGGAGTACTATGTTACTTTCATTGATGACCACTCCAAGAAGACCTGGATCTTTTTCCTGAAGACCAAGAGTGAGGTCTTCAAGAGGTTCCAAGAGTTCAAATCTCTTGTGGAAAACTAGACAGGAAAGAAGATCAAGGTTTTGCAGTTAGACAATGGAGGTGACTATACATCCATGGAGTTTGCAGATTTTTGTACTCAACGGTGCATCAAAAGGTAGTTGATCGTTCCTTACAACCTGCAGCAATATGGGGTTGCAGAGAGGAAGAAAAGGGCCATAGTTGGTGTAGTGAGTTCGATGTTGCATGATCAGGCACTGCCATTCTACTTCTGGGCAGAGGCTTGTAGTACTGCAGTTTACCTGCAAAACAATAGTCCCAATAGAGCTTTGGGGAGGAAGACTCCTGAGGAGGCCTTCACTAGGAGTAGGCCTGATGTTGAGCACCTATGCATATTTGGGTTTGGCATTCTCTCATGTCCCCTCAAAGAAGAGGACAAAGCTAGATCCCACAACTAAGAAGGGGATTTTAGTTGGATACTCAGAGGTCGCTAAGGCCTACTGGATCTACATTCCAACACTTAGGAGAATGGTGGTGAGGAGAGATGTCAAATTCGAGGAGGATAGAGCTTCAAGAGATCTCTCGAGTTGAGAGACAAAGTTGAGGAGGTCCCGCAAATTTAGAGTGATGCATCTCGAGGGACACAGTCTCAGGTGTCTAGTACACCGAGTTCAAGAGTGACTAGTCCACCTGAGACAGATTCAAGTTCACAGTTGTCGAGTATACAAACAGTTGGTGCAGGTGCTTCAGGGTCACATACTACTTTGCAGATATCTGTGCATGAGACTTGAGGGCATGGGGAGACTACTCCATGAGAGGTTACTTCAGGGAAGAAGAAACCAATATGGTTTCAGGAGACCCTGAAGGAAGCCAAGGAGTATGTTGGAGAGCCTCGGAGGTTGATGAGAGAGAGTTGGGCGCCAGAGAGGTTTGGGTCTCGCTTGGCTATAGTGATGAGCAAATCAGATTCAAAGGCCACTTTTGATGAGCAGGTTGCAAACTTACTCATCGATTCCTTTCCAAGGGGCAAGGATGTCCACTTTAGGGACAAGTTGGGAGTGTTGAGATTTGGGTACCTTGAAAAGTGGTCCCCTTGTGTTTGTGAGTCTCTAAACACAAAGGTGGAATTTTTTACCCTCACCTTTTACTTTATGTTATAAAGTCACTTTGACTTTATAACATCATTGATGACAAAGTACTTTAAGCTATAAAGTCAATCTGATTTTATAAAGTCATTAAAGAGGAAAAAGTAAACTATGGAAACTCAAGTGAAAAATGATATATAATCTCATCCATTCATTCTAGAGTTTGGTATAGATCTAATCTGAGCCATTGGTTTCCTAGGTTATCCTAAGGATGAGGCTAAAGGAGGAAAAAGGGCAAAGGAGAGATTCAATTGTTCACTCTTGAGATTGGAGTGAAGGAGAGGAAGAGACAAGAAGAGGGTTTGGAGAGAAAGGACACACACCTTTGAAGCATGAGCTTGGAAGCTTGAGGAGGGGCACTTGTGAGAGGCAAGGGCACATAGGTTTGAGTTTCTTCACCATTGGAGCGTGAGCTAGTAGGAGGGCGCACAGGAGCACCAAGCTTTGGGAGAGGCACACTTGTGTTGAGGGCACTTCATTGCTTGGGAGAGGAGGCGCACTTGTGGTTGGGTGCAAGCTTGAGGGCGCATGAGCTTGGTAGGAGGCTTGTTTAGTTAAGGGTGCACCATAGTGGCAAAGGGGGTGCAAGCATTCATCTAGCAAGCAACGCAAGCAAGGAGGCGCATGGCTTCATTCTAGCAAGCACAAAGAGAATAGGGGGCGCATTCTTCAAGGAGGGCACCAAGGACAAAGAACTGCATTGTTTAGCTTGAGAGGAGCTAACACATTGTATCAAGTTCCTTTGTTCCATTTTCTCTTTGTAGCATTTGCTTGAGATCTCCATAATATATCTATTGTAGCATTTGCTTGAAATCTCCATAATATATCTACTCTCTCACTGGTTTTCCCCATGGGGGTTTTTCTAGGGTCATGTTGACCAAAAACACTTGTCTTAAATTGTCATGGTTTGTTCATTTACTTTCAGCATAGTAGGTGTTAAAGATCCTAGAGGGTATTTTCTGTTTTGAAGTATAATGAATGTGTTAATAATGGCCAGCAAAACTTCCTATTAAAACCCATTCAAAGAGAAGCTTCAAAGCTTCCTATTAAAACCCATTCAGAGAGAAGCTTCAAAGGGGCAGCAAAGCACTTCCTAAGGGGCAGATTTAGAGGGCAAAAATATCAGATTTGTTGACTGTTTTGGACAGCAAGATAACAGTCCTAAAACAGTGAGAAAAACAGTTTGGAATTACCTTGAAATTAGTGCCCAACAAGAGGTCACATGACAGGCCTGTTGGGCAGCCTAACCTCAAAATTCTTCATTGGGAAGTTAAATGCCCTCGCTTTTTAAGGTGCTTTTCCTTTTAGAGGGTTAACATAATTCGGTATAAAGCTCAATGGACTTTGTTCTTCGACTAGCCTCCTATTTATGTGGAAAATGTCATATTAAAGAGAGGCTACATACTGAAATTTATAAATATGATATTAAAGGGGCCTGCAAGCACTCACAAGAACAGAAAGAAATAACGGCCATATAGTATAGAGCATGCCCGTCAGAAATAAAGGTCCAAAAACAAAATAGTACTAATTTGCTGCAACAAAAGGATTTTCGAAGATTTATTCTTTCATTGATTTGCAGTGAGTATACTGGTTGTTCTGGATAAGATTCTCAATGCCATTGCAACTGTGAACAACCATAGATGATGATTTGAACCAACATAAACGCATTCGTAACTCTTTCTCATCTAGCTAACAGCCTACATATATCAAAAAATAGTTTTAACATGCAAAACCATAATATTTGGTTGAACATGAGAATGTCACATTTGCTCAACAGAAAATACATTCTAGCCACCATTTCCTATTTTTCTCTTGGACATAAACCACCCAATTTTTGGCTGGAGCAGGATCAGAACTTGTGGGACATGTCGTCAGAAAAACAGCACAACGGTAGGCACCATATTTCTCTTCAAATTTTAGGATGAAGATATTGATTTGCAACGTAATGTAATGTAAATGTGTCTTCGGGTTATTTATAATTTACAACAAATTACATTGAAATACAGCAGCATTGAAGGAATTATCTCCAGAATAGAATTGGTAAGTCGCCATTGCTTTTCCTCCAAGAAAACTACTTTGTTTCTGGAGAAAACAACTCTTCATTCTTACACCATACTAACAAGGAAATAACCAGCTAACATATGGCATTTGATAAAGTTGAAGGTCCTGGCTTCTCCCTATTCCTAGAAGAGTTTTACATTATTTCACATCATGAAAACTAAACTTTCATTACAATGAATCTATTAAATTGGCTGTGGTGTCCATTTGAGATGTAAAAATATTCGTCCGGATTGCACACCATCTAATGGGAAATCACCATCATATTCCCCTTCATGAAGAACTTGTGTTAAGGTTAAAGCAAGTTTTCCCATGAAATCCTGAATATGAGTAAGAGATGAAAAGCATGTCAATTTATGGCAATGTTGATGAATCAAACCAAAGAAATAAACCAATGGAAAATATCCAATTACCTTGCTAAATGTATCATGATCCCAGACTTCCACAATCAGCATATCATGAAGTGCGTCCTCCACCACAAAGTCAAATGTCTGATCCCATTCAGGATTCAAGTTTTTGGGTACAACCTGCAGAAATTATTTCAGTTTAATACTGACAAAGATACAAATAACTAATTTAAGACACTTAAATTTGATTGACCACACCTATAACTTACTCGTGTTTTCTTCTTTGCATCTGTTTTTTTCGTTGTAAGTACCACATATGGATCAGCCTTGCCCCCTAAGTCTGTTGAAGTCAAGTTCTCCGCTCGTTTCACAGTCACAGAGAGAACACCACGAATTATATCTTTTTTCTTGCCAGGACTTAATGAAGAAAGTCGTTGTTCATTCATGCCATTAGTCAAAACTTTCTCCAGAGAGGTCATTCCAAATGGTTGGGTTCCTGCAGCAAAAAGACCACCAACGCCATTCTCCATACCAAACTGGTGATAAATAAGCTCTAGGTGCACCTGTTATCATCAGTTTGACAGTCAAGGTTTTGGCATTTCCAATCTGTTTCAGTGAAATACTACTCCAGCAGAACAACACATTGGGATTTTGAACACCTATGTTAATTAGTTTGACAGTCAAGGTTTTTTTTATTTCCAATATGTTTCAATGAAATAGCGACTCCAGCGGAACAACTAGAGATTTTGAACATGTATTGAATAGGTATCGTGCCTAAATCAAGTATTCAAACATGCACACCCAAAGCATATGATAAAAAGAACTCAGATTAACTGTTGCCTAACTAAGTTCATCCATACAATTTTAGAATTAACTGTAGTAGTAATTCTTACCTGACCCCGGTTCTTAGTATCATGTTTTCCACTTTCTAAATCTTTGGCCAGAGGTAAATATATATCCTTTAAGTTTCCTGGTTCTAGGTCCTTCAACTGCACTTGAGCACAACCCAGGAGTTCATCATCCTGGACTGCTTCCTTGTCATAAATCTTCACTGTTAAATGCTGTGTAGAAATATCTTCAACCTCAAATTCAAAATGTTCATTCCACACAGGATTCAATTGGTTATCCTGCAATGCAAGATATATGAGTTGACAGATTACAGAATAAGTTCTAAAAGCAGAGTGACGCTATATTTCCAGAAGTGGATTCTGAATGAAAAATGTCATAAGCATACTTGGGTCTTACTATGGTCTTGCTTTTCTTCCTTCGATCTTTTATTGGCCTAATGTAAAGCACTGCATAAGGGTCAGATTTCCCTATGAAGTCTTTGTTAAGTAATTCCTTCGCCTGCACAAGTTTCACATCTAGCTTTCCCATAGTTCGCAACTCCAGATCCCTGGAAATATCAAATCAATTTAGAATGTGGTAGACAGCACAATTTAGCACACAATCCATGCACACGCACATGCACATGCACAGAAATGAAAAAAAACAGATGCAATAGACAAGTCCAGTACTCCATGATCATTTAATTTTGCAACTAAAATTACAAACACGAGGACAGTAATTCACTTGTAATCTCCAGGTACAATGGGTATCACTTTCCGAACAGGCCACAACAATGAATCTTCAACTGCATCTTTTATTGTATCCTACAAAATAATACCAACTATGAGTACTGCTGGCCAGTCCTTATTTTGATTTTCCTGGCCATAATTATGCAATTTGAACTTGAATTGCTTCTTTCAAAAGATCCCAAAGAAAATAATGTTCTTTTCCTATTATCCCATGTTATGAAAGAATATTTGCAACATTCAACATCCTTCCAGCACAAATCCTTCCAGCACAAAATATTTTGTCCAAAAAGACTGTTAAAAATATTACTCTGTAAAAAAGAAAAACAACCAAAGTGATAAATTACACCCAACAACTTATGCTTGGCGCCCTATATATGTAGAAGTTTCTTAAGTAAAGCATTAGTTTCCAAATTCAACTTAAGATTCTTGCATTCCTACAGCATTCAAGTTGCTAAAGATAAAAAAAAAAGTTTAAAAACCCAAAGAAGCTATTTCTCAGTCCTGGAATGTCGCAAGGTGGAACATTAGAGGGAAGATATTGAGGTGATAATAGATTTTATGTTTGGTTTTCAACTTCAGCTTTCATATTCTTAGCATATAAGGTTTTTAAAAACAAGAATAAAGAATGGAATTGTTTATCACTTCTGGAAAGTGGAAGTTTCCAATCTCCCTCACACATTAGAACATTCGAAAATGTCTTCCAAGTTCCTTTTACAATAAAAAATTGTAAAATTTGTTTTTCCTCCATTACTCTTCACCAAAAATATACTTGGATATTTCATGCAAGATATTAAATTACCACATACAATATTAAACTGAAGGAACACTATATAGCACTCAACCTCCAAGGCTTCAATTCATATTAGCTCTTTTCACAATATGTAAAGTGATCCAATTTCAATATAAAGAAGTGAGTCTTATTACTTTGTCCATGTTGGATTAATAACTTGTAAAGCCAATTAAAAAATCAGGTTACCTTCTACTTGGCGCCATCCGGTTAGCTTCTTTCTCTTTCCACAAAAGTTCGGGTTTGTTTTCCGGGTATTCACAAAATGATACGACGGGGACAGTCGCCTCTAATCGTAACCAAGTGATGGACCCGGTGCTTCAGAGAATCATTCAAGACCGAAATTTTCACTATTTTTTGACCCAAAAAGAGGCAGTCGACCTCTAGTTGCCTGTCTAGGGTTCAAACTTCAAACCATAGTTGCAGCGACCTGAATGATGAAATCACGAGTACATATCCTTGTGACTTGTGACAACAAACCTTCTTCGATTAGTTTATAATGGCCTCTCCCCCAAACAAAACCCCTGTGGAGGGTATGGCATGTTGCATGCCTAGTACAACAAACAATGCGTAGTGGAAATCATGTGGGCTTTGACAGCGCAAGTATGATGACTGGTCATTGAAGAGAATCCCTTTTGCTACGCATGTGCCAAATCGTTGTACCCTTGAATACTATAGTGAATATCAAGCAAAATCATGGAGGAGATAGATTGTTGTTGCAAATCGAATAAGAGCAAATGCTAAGCGAATTGCTTGAGAATCAATCGTTGAGATAAATCTCTGAAATTCTTGATAAGTGCCCACTCCTTCAACTTTGATTACACTGATATATTATACTCTTTCTCCCCAATCATGCTCATGGGCTATACGTTTGGAAAAAATGTTCTAAAGCTTCCCAAAAAATGAGAACTCACCCTTTATCTTCCCTAGTTGTCGGCTCCAGGACATTCATAAGTTTCTGTAGAATAAGGATTAGGAAGGTGCTCGACTCACCCATTTATTAAAATATCAAAAAAGCAGTGCTTAAGTCATGATATATAACTGAACCTCCTAGATATAGGTCTGTAAGGGATGCTTCTTGCTTCGTTGTGAGTGAAACTACTAGTTTTGTGTTGACCACCTATTTCGACTAGGGGTCAACGTCATGTACCATGAAGCTATGTACCATATGGTGCAACATATTTTGAAGACTTATGGCTCAGCAGGGAAAATTTTGCCCCTAGCACGTCTTTCTATGTACTCGAAATGTCTGCTCACCTGTGTGGGATAATAATGTAATAGGTTAACATGAGTCAATTTTTAGTTAGTTGCCTAGGCCTTTATCATTAGGGAATTCCTTTCATAGAGTGTTTTTTTCTTCAAGTAATTAATCTTGACTACCAGGTAATTTTAATTAACCTTGAGTTTTTCACTCACAAAATCCTCCAAAGTGGTAAAAGACGTTCTAATAATCGAGCCCAAGGTGTGACTAAGGTTTAGGAATGTTGTAAATGACCATGCTAGACATCTCCTAGAGTCCTGCGGAATTTCGTTAAGTTTTGATAGGTTTTTTTTAATTATTAAAATTTTTCATTTATTGAAAATTTTAATTATTTTTTATATAAAATGTAAAAATTTGGTCCTTGAGGATTTTGTATAGGGGTGTGGGTACTCAAAACAAATGAAAAGTGACCCCCTGCACCCTTGGACCAAGTTTCAACTCAATTGAACAATAATTGCTAGGTCATTGTCCATGAGGATTCTAAGTCAGTCAAAAGTCAGCAAATAATTGGCTAAATTAAAAAAGGCAAAAATTGTAAAAATGTCTAAAGTCATGAAAGAAAGTGGGAAAATGATTTCTAATGTATTTTCTAAGTTGGAAAAGTGATTTTCCACTTAAAAGACCCCCCATGCCAAGCCAACAACCAAAAGTGAGCCTTCCTAGTGAAAAGTGCACCCCCCTTCCTCGTGAACTTAGGGAAAAGTAAAATATTAAAGTGAAAAAAGTGTCAAAACCCTAATTTATCCCTTCCTATAGTCTAACCTCATGTTTGACAAGTCAAAAGGTGTTTTCTCCCTTCCCCTCTCATCCCTCAAACCCTAACTCACTACCAAAACCCTAAAAGTGTCTTCCTTGACTTGTTCTCTCTCTCTTGGATGAGTGACACTTGTAACTCATCCAAGAGGGGTTTTGTCTCTCTCTCTCTCTCCCTCATATAAAAGAAAGCCTCCCCCTCCTCATTTGAACATCTATTCTCACAGCAACTCTATTATGCAAAAATCTCTCCCATCTCTCCCTCATTCTCTCCCATTTTCTCTCGTGATTCTTGGTGCCATTGGGCAAATCTTCTCTTATGTAATAAAATAGAAGCTTTGGAGGATTTCTTGTGTCTCTTGGGGTATTCTTGGAGCCATTGTTTGTTGTGTATGAGGTAATATTGTTTCAATCTATTTCTTTTGCATTTCCTTACTTGCATTTTACTTGAAGACCCAAGCAAAGTATTTTGCTTGGGATAGATTAGTAGTAGTCTTACTATTAATCTTTGTGAGTTGTCTCTAATTAATTTGGAAAGTATTTTGCAAGTTCTTGGATCACTCTCACCTTCTTTTGTATTTTGTAGCAAGGATTTACAAAAATCTGCAGGTTACCAAAGGCTTGGAGGAGTGGATTTCAGATCTGGAAATCCATCTTTTTCAACCATCCAAAGCTCTTCAATTTTCTGTTTTTATTTTCAGTCATTTATATATCAGTTTTAACTTTATTTCCTTAAAAATATGCAATCTAATCTCTCATTTTCATGTTCAGAAATTTTTGTCTAATTATTTTTGTTCATTATTAAAATCTGAAATAATATTTTCCAAGTCATTTTAGCAATTTCCAGCAAGAATATCTTGTTGTTTTTTGCAGGTTTTTGTAGGTTAGAAGAGGATTTCTGCATCTTTTTGACCCCAAGACACTCAAGGAGACATCCAAGGGTCTTAGTATCAAACCCTCCTCTACTTCACTTTCTAAACAATTGTAAGAGATTGGCTATGCCATCCATACAATATCGTGAAGGCTAGGTTTAGAATTAATTTTTTGCATTTCTTTAATTTTACCCACCTTGGCCAAAAGCGGTAGGCTTGTCCTACATCTTGTGCCATTGTTGTGAGGTTGTACTTTATTTTTCAAGTCATTTAAAATTTATTTCGCCCACACCTTGCAAAGAGATTGGCCTAGCCATACATGCAATATCGTGAAGGCTAGTCTAAATTTTATTTTGTACAAAGTAAACAAGCTTGTGCCCCACCTTTGCCTCGTATTCCCTCCCCTTGCCACTTTGTGGATCTTGGGTAACTAAGAAAGGGAAAAGGATTGAGAGGCTAGACTAATTAGGCACCCAAATTCATATTGCTTCTACCACCAAAA
This sequence comes from Picea mariana, assembly GCA_032191745.1. Lineage (NCBI taxonomy): Eukaryota > Viridiplantae > Streptophyta > Pinopsida > Pinales > Pinaceae > Picea > Picea mariana. The sequence continues at coordinate 267,313 of JASDQU010101084.1, read as the reverse complement.
AGGGTGACTTGGGAGGCTACAAGGGGTTGAAGTCGGGGACGGCTTCACAGCACTATGTGTCCTCCTTGCTTGAGCACCCAAGCATTCCGGATTTGATCTATGGAGCTAGGGAAGGACCTTATGTGTCCTTCTTCTTGAGCATCCAACACTTCCTTTTGGTTGAAGGGATAGGGATTCAGGGTAGTCACATAGTTTAGACGTGCATCTATTGCACTTAATTCCCCCTAATTCAAGAGAGACCTAAAATTTGATAAAATCAACCAACACAACTTTCACAACATTGGTATGTCAAGTTTAACTTTCAAGCAATTTTACTGTTTAAGTTGTTTAATTTACTTTCCATGCGATTTTACTTACAAAGCAAGTTACTTTTTCAAGCACTTTACTTTGAAGCAATTCTCTTGTGAATACTTGTTAAAAACACTCTTTATTTCTAGCATTCTTTATTTATCGGAACATAATTTGTCTAAAGTTACTTTTCATTGTGGATATCTCATAATATCATTCATTCTTGTGTAATCGTACCTTTGTTATATATCTCATTGACTCCATTGTGGTAATCTTTAGGCACTGGTCTATTCATTGTATTGCTAAAGAAAAGTTTTACCTTTCATTCAAAGTTGCATTTGCATTATTTGTTTGTCATTGGGTTGGGCATCCTTAATAAAAACCAAATTAACTCCTAGATCATTAATTAAAACTTAACATAGTTAAATAGGGTCTACCCCCCTTGGCTTCCCTAGGAGTGAGCCTAGACGGAAGAGGTCTAGATCGAGGTGACAATGGATCTAGACTTAGGTTTGTGCCTCCAAGGACACACCAAGTGTGTTGGAGACTTCTCCACATTAGTAGGTGTGTGTAAGGACGACAACACTTTGATGCTGCTAGGTCTTGTTAACCCCCAGATTTTCCTATGCAGATGGAGGGTTAAGATCTAGCTAGCTTTCATTGAGTCGATAGTCAAAGACATGTTTCACAGAGATTAGAGACAAATTTCATAGAGATCAGAGACAGGATTTCCAAGTATTAGGGCTCATTGCAAAGGTAGAGGCATTTCAAAGGCATATTCATCAATTTTGGAGAAAATTGCTATTTTTAATAGTCTTCCTATTTTTTAGGAGACAGAGTTCGGAGGTCCACATGTTAGAGATAATTACATTTTTAAGATCCTTGTGAACTCACGATGTCGATGAGACTTTTTTGGGCTACATGTGAGAAACTGTTATTTTTAGCAGTTAGGGTTTCAAGGATTGTATGATGATTCTGAGCATATATTTGGATTCCTTGTAGAAAATTGAATCCGATGAGCTTGATTTCGTTGACATGCGAGAAGTTGTTATTTTTAGCAGTGCCTATTTTTAGGCATGCTATACTTGGCATTGTTCTCCTAGTAATTCCCTACTTTTTCATCTTTTCCTATTTTTAGGACTGCTATTTTTATCCTGTCTAATTTTAGCAGTGCTATTATTAGTAGGTGAGGGCACCATGCAATGTAACATGTGGCAACAGGTGAGGGCACCATGTTGGCATGTGGTAGTATCTTTTGAGCAAACCTTAGGTGCCCTAATCTTGAGGAAACCCTAGGTGACTTATTGGTTAAATTTGGCAGTGAGATAAAATTGGGATCCATGCATCAGTTCTATTTTCAATGGATGAGTCACAGCTATTATTGGCAAGAGAGGGTGACTTTCTTGCAAGAGGAGGATGATATTATTAGACAGCCAATTTATTTTGGGAAGGTTCACTTATCTTGAGTTGAGTCAACACTGCATAGAGGGTGCATGAGCTGGGATAATTTTGGAGCAATTTATCTTCATTTTATCTTCAGTTTATTTTCATTTAAGTCAACACCGCATGGAGAGTTTAGGAGGGCACTTGAGTTCTAAATTTGGAATAAGGTGACTTGGTCTTAGTAAGAGCGAGAGATTTACTTATGGCTATTAAGTGGCTTATTTCAGCAGTTTACTCCATTTATTTCAGCCACTTAACTCCAGAGGTATTTTTGCATGACTAAGGCACCTTGTTTAGAGAGTTCAAAAATCTATAAAGGGAGGGCGAATGCCCTTTATACTGCAGGGTCTTTTAGTGAGAAGCTAGTAGCTTGTCTTCTCCATCTTCTCTTCTTGTTGCTATACTATGCATGAAGCTATATTATTGTGACCAGTCTTGTATCCTGTCTTTATGATGCAGTCAATCTCTTGAATGTGCTATTTTTGCATAAAGAACTTCTGTACCAAAACTGTGTCGACGTTTCAGAAAACTCCAAACACAATTTTGATCCAGAAGTTCTTTACGCATTATGACTAACTGTGGAAACCTGCATACTCATATGCTATTTCTCTCAGCTCTTTGAACTTCTTGGTGCAATATTATCTTTTTGTGTAGCGGTGTAGGTGGTATTCTTGCCTCTATTTTGGTTGTATTTATCATTTAGAACGCATATACTTTTCTTTATTTCTTTCCATATTTTAGCTGTTGCAAACAGGAATTCTCTCGCATTATTTAAACATCAACTTTCTTACATTTTATGTGCTGATTTATCATACTAACACGCAGATTTTTTAAGTAATTATCAGCACATAAACACTAGGGGCGCCCCCCTGTGGTTGGCCAAGTTCGAGTCTGAATGAAGAAGCTACTCAGCTAGTGACCTAGGGTTGATTGCTTACCAGTGTATGGGAACCCACGTACCGGTGTCATATTTAAACCAACCTTCCACACTTCTATGTCTTTCACTTTTAAGAATAGTTCATTACTAGAATGAACACATAAGTCATGGACTAAAAAACAAAAGATCGTGCTTCTTCAAAATATACAATACGACAATTGCAATTTAAATAAATGTGAAATTGAATAACGATGACCTTTTCTTTGTCATTGTGCATCCACATCGATGTAAATCTGCATTCACACATTCATGTAGACTGCCTATTATTTTGTTTCATGCTCAACTTAGCACTGTCATCTTAGCATGAATTACAATATCAAACCTCTCATGGAAAAAGTATCATGGTGCTCTCATGACCTTAATTCCATGGATCGCTACAATGGATGTACTAGGCCACTTAAGACTAAAGAAGCTTTGATACCATGTTAAGAATTAGAATAAGCAAGACAAGAACTTGGCGGAAAAGGCTTTAAGCCATTCTCAACACATGTATTCATTTCATGACATCCATTTATAGTACATGTATTTGACCACCTATCGATCTAGATCTCACTGACAACTTCATCGATGGATAATGACAACACCACATAAATAGTAGATAGGGATGAAAACTCAAAAGAAGGTGATCTTGGACTTTGTCATTCTCTAGGGATTGATAGTTTAACAGTTATAACAATCAGAAAACAAATTGACATGGAAATTTCCATCCTAAAAATGTAAACAAAGAAAGCATTTGAGCTTGTACCCCTATAGGAAGAGAGACTACTTCTTTCTAGAAAAAACTCAATTTGATTTTAAGAAGCAAAGCCAATTATTGCTTAAATAGCCCCAATTTCCCTAGGCTAAGAGGGGATGGTATGTCATAAAAAATAGCTCTATGCTGGTTTTTACACAGAGAGAATAGCGAACAACTGAATTGTGTGTTAGAAATATTTGTAGTTGTCTCTAATCATCCAAGTGTCCCCTGGGAGTGGAGCTCTCCAAGAATGTGGGGCATTAAAATAACAGTTAAACTTAGCTTGAAACCATGCCCAAAACATCTTGGCAAATGAGCATCTCCAAAAGACATGCTTAATAGTTTCATCTCTACCACAAATCGTGCATACAATGTTTGTAACACCAACTTTATGGACTCTGGACTTGACAGTTGATACTTGGTGAAGTATAAGCCACCCTCATACATTGTGTGCTTGAAAGAAGAGTGAGACTTCCAAACGGATTGGCACTTCCTTAACCAACGTGCTTCAAGATCCATCGTCCCCCACCTTTCATTCAAGCTAAAGGAAATATCAGAGGAGTGCCTGATATTCCCACTATTCCGTCTCCAGTCCCTCCAAAATGGATCTAGCCCATGGATATTGGAGAATCTTTAATTAAAATCATTCAAGAGATTAGGTTGTACAATGTATTTCAAGTCATCATTGATAATTGTTGCTAATTGTAAGGTAGTGAGAGAAATCATTGAGATGTACCCTAACATATTTTGGTCAAAGGTGCTTGGTTCACACATGAAACATCTTGATGCATGATATTATTAAGATGAAGGACCATGATTATAAATGGGTTGGTGCATTGTACAAGAAAGGGAAAATAATGATACAAATCATAGTCATTCCCACTACATTTTCCATAGTCACTCTAAGTTGGAGCTACTTAAGATTGCAACAACCAAAATTACTAGCTATTACCTCACCTTCAGGCACCTTTTGAAGGTAAGAGAAGCATGGGATAGAATGGTCTCAAGTGAACCATGGCAGGGTTTGAAAGACAGGGTTGCATCCACATCTAATAGACATGAATTTCAGGAGATGGAGGACACCATTCTTGATGGTCAGTTTTGAGCATGGGTTAGGTATGTTATGCACTTTACCAAGCCCATTTATAATATGATTAGATTTGAAAATACATATTAGTGGATGATTGGGGAGGTGGATGAAAAGATGGACAACATGTTAGGCCAAATCAAAGACATTGTTGAGCCAAGAGATGCAATCATGTATGATCATATTCATAAACATGTGGTCAAAAGGTGGGATAATCTAAATGTTCCACTCCATGCCTTAGCATATGTCCTTACACCCAATATTACTCTCCATCTTGGTTGGCCCAACTAGCACCTGGGGGTGGGGTTAGGAGAAAACCACACAAATCCAAAGGTATAGAGTAGGTATATGCTTGCATTAGACAAGTTGGTCCCCGATGAAGAGGAGTGTGCAAGTACGAAACAAATTGAGCAAGTACATCAGTGAACATTGAGTCTTTACTAATCTACATGTAACTAAAGATCTAGATAAATTGAATCGTATCAAATGGTGGAACATGTATGGCTCCTCTACCACACATTTGCATAAATTAACAGTAACGGTGCTTTCTTTGGTTGTTTCTTCTATAGAGAGGTGTTGGAGCACCTATAGCTTCATCCACAACACTAAGAGAAATAACCTTCATGTATATTGGAAAAAATCTTGGTTTATGTGCATTACAACTTGAGGTTGTTGTCCCATTATTGTAAGATGATGAAGAATGATAGAACACATATGACTTGGGACAACAATCCCAAGGAGGCTAATTTGGAGGATGGAGCCGCAAGTTTTAGAGTGCTTGGAGGCTGAAATTTTGGGTGATCACGTAGTAATGATGGCACCCCAATCCACCAAGTTTCCAGATGTAGGAGATTTTCCTTTAGCTTCACAACCTCAAACATTGCATGGGTGTCGTGTAGCTCATGGTCATGTCCTACAACTACTTCCACCTACTCCTACTCTTGGTCATCGATCACGAGAAAAAAAATTAGAAGTTTCCCATGGAAAGAGGAAAGCTTAGTAGTTACTAGATTTATTTTTCTTTTCCTTGTTTAGAATTTAGTTTATAGAACATAGAGTACTTTGTCTTTAATATGGCATATTTTGTACTTTGAACTTTGGATTTTGAACCTACCTTTGAATTGTTGAATGCATCTTACAACTTTGGTAATGAATATGATGTTGTGTTTCATTTCATGGTTGATGTTATCTATTACAGCTTGTTGATGACAAATGTTATATGTTGAAACTTGAAGGCTGGTGTTATGGTTGATCATTGATCATTTGACAACATGGTTATAAGTTATAACTGCTAGATGATTAATGTTATATGAGTACTAAATGCTTGATGCTTTAATAATCATCATTAATCCAATAAATAAATCTATGTTTTCATGTTTTTTGCAATTAGTTCAACATTTTGGAAGTTTTTTTTGAATATTATGCATCAACATATATTAAAATATATATTAAAAAAATTAGAAGTTTCCCATGGAAAGAGGAAAGCTTAGTAGTTACTAGATTTATTTTTCTTTTCCTTGTTTAGAATTTAGTTTATAGAACATAGAGTACTTTGTCTTTAATATGGCATATTTTGTAAACATTATATGACAATTTAAGTTTGAACTTTGAACTTTGGATTTTGAACCTACCTTTGAATTGTTGAATGCATCTTACAACTCTGGTAATGAATATGATGTTGTGTTTCATTTCATGGTTGATGTTATCTGTTACAGCTTGTTGATGACAAATGTTATATGTTGAAACTTGAATGTTGATGTTATGGTTGATGATTGATCATTTGACAACATGGTTATAAGTTATAACTGCTAGATGATTAATGTTATATGAGTACTAAATGCTTGATTCTTTAATAATCATCATTAATCCAATAACTAAATCTATGTTTTCATGCTTTTTGCAATTAGTTCAACATTTTGGAAGTTTTTTTTGAATATTATGCATCAACATATATTAAAATATGTATTACATAAAAAAATGCTCCTAGTTGTCAAATGGGTTTAGCTCGAGTGGTTGGGAGGAATGCTTGCTATCCTCCCCACCCAGGTTCAATTCCCACAAGTGACATGTTGAGCTCTTAACAAGTATATTATTGTAATGGCTTTGAGTCCTGTTGTTGACTAGACTTATACTGTGAAGATTCCAGGGTTTATCCTAGGTACCCTCCTCGAAATGAGGGTAAGTACTCAGGGGGTTTCCCCAGGATTTGTAACTTGAACATAAAAAAACACTCCTAGAACACTTTGTTCCTGAAATCTTTTAAAAATTGCACTTCCTGCTCCCACTGCCCACTCCCAACAGCCTTGTTGCTATAGATGGCCTCATAAACAGTTTTGTCTAAACAAGTTAACTTTTGAGCTTAAATAAGATCATGCCAAATATGCCATTGTTGGTGCACATGGTTCCATAGAGACCACTAATAGAAAAGACCTTTTCTGACCAATCTTTACCAGCGAACATAGTTGAGAGACCAACCTGAGCAACAATAGACTGAAACATCCATATAGGTCTTGATGCCAGATCCCAGGCATCCAAAGGTCCCTCATACAGACATGTGAGAAACTTAGATTCTAGCTGCCATATGGCTTACGTCCTTTCAAGAAGAGCTAAACCTAAAAGCTTAAAGGCATTAGCATTACCGGTGATTACACAATGAGCACTTCGATCAGCTTAGTGACCATCCCCTTAGAACCCATAACAGATAATAACATTTACTGACTGAAAGCTTCTTCTTGATTTCTATGAACCAAGGACCAAAGCCTATGATATCATTCTTGCATGCAGTGTAGAGTCATAAAAAATTTCTTGTTTGTAGTTATCATACATTCTATGAACAATGGCAGTAGGTACCTCTAAAGAACTGTGAAACAACATATTATGTTAATCTGCAACTAGATAGAGAGAGATAGAGAAAGAGAGAAGTGCTAGATGCTCACACTTTATAATATTGTTGGTCAAGACAATTTTCTCATTATATATATTAGTCTCTAGAAAATACTGTGTCAAGAGTCCAGACTAGGAAGGAAATCTAGGATATGAGTTGTCAGATTACATCCAAAAATGCATCTATTGTGAGGTAGGCTACTGGTGGTCGGGTTATAACCAATGTTGCAAGTATGGTTTCAGGGAATGTATCGCCAAGGGTATGGAAAGAAACTTATCAGAAATATCAGAGAAAATATTGGCAAGCATAAACTAGGACATGCAAAACACAGAAAAATCAGCAACCTGAAAATTTGGAAAAGAAAGGTAGAAAAATCATGAGAAATTGGAGATTTTCGCAACACTGGTGATAACTGCTTGCCTCACCTTGACTACCTTAAATTTCAAGTTGGAATGCTCTTAATTGAAAACTGCGATAGCCGTTGTCGGAAACAGGTTCTGCAGAATTAGATTTTCTTTGCCTCTAGTTGCAAGTCCACTCATGAATCCATCTCATCTTCTCTTTACTGGCTTACATTCTAAGTCCCTTGACACAAAGACACGGGACACGAGAATACAAGTATCCGATACGGACACGGCAACCCTCGAAATCAGGACATGGGGGTCACATTATATATATATATATAAGTTACCAGGAAACGGATCAAGATCCGGATACGGATCCACCATATTTTTGAAAAGCCAGGATCCGGATACGGCGGGGAAACGCCACGTACAAAAATTATAATAATATTTTAAAATTTTTAAAATATATATTCAAAGTTAAGAATCAAAAACATTCATGAATCACAACATTAGAACTGAAATCATTAAATCATTTGTAAATCTGTAGACTGAAATCATGATGCATCATCTCATAATATCATATAAAAAGGATAATAGTAAATACTAAATTGAGTGTCTATAGCCAAACTAACTAGCTACATTAGAAAGACAAACTGACAGACTTAAAGTTTTGGCCTCAACAGATTTTAGAGGCAAACTCAAAGATTTTAAAGCTCTGGCCTCACAACCTTAAAGTGTTGAAACTTGAAACTAAGATTGAGTTGGAGAGGTATTTCACTGTTTGCTTAAATGTTAAATGTATAAATAATTTAAGCATTAATAATTTAATTGTATAAAAGCAAACACAATGCATTAATAATTTAATTGTATAAATTATGCTGAAAACCCTTTGGGATCCGCGTGTGTGGGGTCGACAGAAACCGGGATCCGTTTTTGATGCAAATGGAAATGTCTTGCTGGCGGATCCTAGCTGTTTCTGGGTAGATCTAGATCCGGATCCGGTTCTGAAACACGGATCCAGCGTCTAGAGGGGGCGGATCTGGTAACATATATATATATATATATATATATATATATATATATATATATATATATATATAAGTTAAAAATTACTGAAATAGACAAAATATTGATAGATGATAGTAGATATTGATCAGTGATACATCATGAACTCCGAAAAAGATACATCATACAAATCAACCGATCGCTGAAATGATGAAATCCGACTTCCTCCACAGGCATATAAATTAATGAAACAACTAAAAAACAAGAAAAAAACCCTTTTTAACCTCCAACAGCCTGCTTTACAAAGGACACATGTCATAAAATCATGACACGTCCTTAGAATGGTGTTCGACACGGTTTTATGACGTGTCCTTACCTCATGACATGGGTTGAAGTGGTGTCCGACACGTACTGTAGCGTGTCATCACAATGACACCGCGGATACGGACACTTGGCCCATAAGGGACATGTCAGGTGACTTAGCTTACATTCTGATTTTCTAACTGATGGTTTTTGTTGACTTGAAAATCTAGCAGCAGGCAGTATCACAACTTATATATCTTGAAAGTTACTGACACTGATTGCTGAAATTCCAAATTAGGCCACAATCTGAATACTTTGGTTGTCAGGCAGAATTACAAAGATTACACAGTTTTCACACTTTCACAGGCACATCAAGTTTTAGTCTGATTTGGTCCTTAAGACAAATACTTGAGGATGAGCATATATTGAAATTTGAAACTGATAAAATATTGTTGTTTTTGCAGTAATTAAATGAAACTGACCTTCCAAAGGTTAGTAACCACCAACTAAAAACAATTGTCTTTAAATGCTAACAAAAAGAATTTGACAAAAGCATTAGAAAAAATCATTGTGAAAAGTTGTTTCTTACCTCTATGGCACCAGACAATCCTGGAATAGACTTAGTATCACCTCCAACAACCTTCAATGTAAAATCTAACTTTTTCTGCAACCATGGTAAAATGTTGCAATAATCAAGTAGCCATAACATCTTCATTAACAAATGACTTCCAGGAAGCTCATAATAAATGCATCTCAAGAAATTTTATTATCACCTTCTCCCGCAAAGAATATGTAACAGCTCCAAAGCATGGGAGTTCCTCTACAAGAGGTTTGAAAATTAGTCGGAAAACGCCAGTGAAACTCACATTCTTGACCTGAAAATAGATAGCATTATTAAAGTCCATTTCTACTACTCTATTCTTTAAATTGGCATTTATAATTAAAATAATCAATATGTGTTTCTACAACTCTCTTTTCGAAATCAACATTTATAATATTATAGCAAGTATGGGTGCCATGATAGAAAATAAACATGACTTGTGGGGATAAAAAATATCTGATTAGGGGTGTTATCACAAAATCTAGCACTTGTGCAAAGCCTTCACAAGATGCTTGACTAGTGTAACATATGGAAGTATCTGCCATTGTCACCTAAGCAAGTACTTCCCTCATTTTAGTGAAAGATAGAAATCCAACACAAGGGAGGCTTCCCAAGCAACCTCAAAGGATCCTATAGCAAGCTAAGGCAAGTCTACGGCCACCAATATTGGTTGCTTGATTAGCTAGGTCAAGCAAGGTTAGGTGAAAGGTTAAGATCAATTAGACAAAGAAAAATGATTGTGTGTGTGAGGGGTGTTGTTAAGACAGTTAATGATGTTTATTAAGCTAGGAAAGTAAATTAAATGCCCCGAAATACTAGCTATCGAAAGAAAAATAAAGGCTGTAATAAAACTTGTAAGAAAGGCAAGATATTTGAGCATATAACAAGTTTATAACAGCAGCAATAATTCAGCTCTAAAATAAGCAATAAAGCTATGGAAGATATGCCAAATACCAAGTAAAAGACTTATAAACCATTAACCAATGATTGTTTCGAAAGAGAGAGCTTTAAACTATGTTAAGTAGATGCAATATGAAAAAAGCCCTAATGGCTGAAAATGCAATTATTGCAGCAATAATAATATTAGACAATGAATCTAAGCTAAGATGCAAAACGATAGACTAGGAATGATAGCAATATGAATATGCAATGCAATTAATCCTAACTAGCACAAGACATTGAGAGAGAAAGAGGACTAAACTAAGGTTTATTACCACTTGCAACAAGAAAAAGACTAGTGCCATCTTAAATCCTTAGGGCATATGGAGTCAATGCAACCTTCAAGGAGGCTAAAAGCAAGAGAAGACTTAAAGATTAAGGCCCTAAGGTTGTACCATCACAAACCTAGGCTCAACCTTCTGGGAAAACAAACCCTAGGGTAGAACAATCTCAAACCCTAAGTGTTGTCCTATGTCTTCTAGGGCATCTAGCAAGAAATAAAGTGGAAACTAGGTCAAACCCTAGAATTCATACAATCACAAATCCTAGAATTTACCAACAAAGACAAGTTTAGGGGATGTACAATCACAACTCTAAACTTCACCTTGTATGCTTTAGCAAGCTTAAGATGAATAATTAACAAGGGGATGCACAATTAAAATCCTTCTAGGGTTTTCCAACAAAATTATCCAAGGAAACAAGATAACATGCAGCTTATCCATAATTAGATAAAGCATTCACCAAAAATACCAAGAATAAACACATTAACTTGAGAAGAACACTTATTATACTAAGTCGCTATGCATGAGGAAACCCTAATTTCATGAATCGTCCACCAAAACAAGACAAAGCATCCACAAGACTATCCTCCAAGAGGTGCACATGAGTACTTCATGATGAGAAAAGATTCAAAGAATATAATATAGCTATAGAAGTGATTCTCCACAAGTGTGAGCTATGATTTGAAAATGAGGGAGTACTAGCCTTTTTATATGAGGCAACCCTAGCGCTCCAAACCCTCAAAGCCCCTAAAAACATAAAATTATCCATGATACAAGTTGGATAGGTCAAGGTTGACCTCCAAAATAGCCTCTAACATAAAGTTAAAGTGAAAATACATCAAAATTTCCCCTCTAAGTGAGATGTGTGAATGTGAGAGCCTCCAAAGGCTATGATGTCATGCTCTAGAAGGGTAAAGGTGCCTCCAAAGGCCATGTCAATCCAACAAAGGGGTGAAAGCATCATCAAAGGTCACATCTCTGAGCCCAAAATTCATGTCTCATCACCATCAAGTGCCAACTCATCATCCAAAGGAATTCTCCCACGTTAGGTTGGCCTAACAAGCATCAAATCATGACATCATCATCATAAATGCAATGCCCAAGGGTCAAGATGTGATGTCATAGGTGAAGAGGGATCCATAATCTCACCAAAGAGGTGTACCATCATCTCCAAGTGCAACATCATCCAATCAAAACCCTAATCCAAGGGTGCAATGTCTAGCTTATGGGGCTTTCTGCCCTCTCAATAGTACATCACGATGTATGTGCAACGTCTAGGCTCAATTGCCCATCGTCCAAAGTCCAAGAGGTGTGGGAAGGCACCCTAAGGCATGTCCAATCATCACATGGCCCAACGCTATGCATCGAATGCCAACGCCCGCTGTATAGTGCACAATGTCCTGGATGTCATCATAAAAACAACCTCCAGAAGACCATGTCAAGGTGCATCATGATCAAACAAGGTCCACAAAATTAGGTAAGACCAACAACTACAAGATACAAGAGCCATTAGAATCATAAAAAGTAAGCCACCACTTAATACAAAAGCCATGCAAGCAATTTACATTAGGTATCTTCTTCAACTTCTCATGAGCCCAAGACTTTATGCAATTTTCCAAGTTTGGGTATGGGAGGACCATCAAAGGACCCTATTAGGTGTGCCAGTACCCAGGTAGAGGGGTATTTCCCAAGAAACCCTTCAAAGTGTAAGTATAATGAATGAAGTGGCATGGGGTTTACTTCATGGTTATGGATTCATTAACATGTTAGCGTGCTCCGACCATTTCCATGAGTGCCTTTGTAGAGGGAGCACTTGCTACTTGAGAATTGAGATACCCTTTCTTCAGTAGTGTGTGTATTCCAAACCCCTATCTTACCTTTTGATATTCTTTTATTGCTTTTGCAAGTCCCCTTTTAAGTTTTCTAGCATTTATTATTTTTTTATGGGGATTAAGTCCTTTTAATTGATATGCATTCAGTGCATTAAGAGTAGGGGTGATCACCTCATAGTGAGCACACAAAAGCTCAAGATGAACTTTGCCTTTTGAATATAGTCATTTATTATCCCATTATTTCTTCTTTCTTTTATATCATGATTTCTTTTTTTTTCATTTTTTCCTAGCAACTACATTAACCTCGGCATTCTAGCCCTTCTTCTCATAGGAGAATGAACTATGGGCCTTTTTGGTGTACATGTAACAACCATTACTAAAATATGGGACACTGCGAAAGGCCCCAAGATGAAACGTGTTTAGTACGGAAGGGAGCGGTACATTACTCCAATCAAGGCTTCACAATAGTACCCTTGTTCCCCAAGAGTGACAACACTGGAATAGGACACAAATGATGGCCACCAAGGTGAAACAAGGCAAAAAGAATAACTTCCAAGCTCATGATCCATTATCTGATTTCAACCCATGATCCTCACCTAAATGCCTAATGGATTAAATGTGACACTTTATATGAAACAATGACTAGTGTACCTCTTGTGTGCTTGCACCACCATTATCAGATGAACCATGTTCATCAAGTGAAATGAGTTGAGATGGACAAAGGGGGAGGCATCTGAGGGGTTGTTGTCTATGGAGAATACTCATCATCATCATCATCGGGATCATTGTCTTCATCATGGGCCATGAGACATGATCTCCTCTCATTACCCCTAGGTGAGAGGGGGGTAACAAGGGGCATTGAGTGCTAATAATAAACCCACTATTTCATTCTTGCAAGTTTTCTTTTTTGAAATAATACTTCATATATCATACAAAAAAATCATATTTGTATAAAAGATCGTATTTGTATAAAAGATCGTATTTGTACAAAAGATAATAACAGTTACCTTATTGCAAACCAAAATTGCAATAAGGTCATAATAAGTAGAAGAAAGAAAAAATAATTCACCCTTCCAACAAATACCCCTTTGGATCTAGTTTGGGCAGTTCATCACTTGTTATCTTTTGAAAGGATTCTGTTATCCACCAAGTTGCACTAGGATGGACTTGCAGTTGAGCCGCCGAAGATTGAACATTCATATGTTCAAATTCAGAGTTCAAAAGTCCAGCCGATTAATATGACCACTTTTTTGCATTTCCATCCCCCCATGGGGCGTTGTAATAACATGTATCTAGCATGATGAACTTGTAAAAGACTTAGCCTCCTAAGACTAAATCATGAGTGCACATCTCTAGAGTGTTTTTTTTACTTATTAATTATTTCTCGCTCGAATGAATTTTCTAAGCGAGTTATAATTTTTGAGTTTTTTCACTCAATTCCTCCAAAGCTACAGTGTGTACTGATGGTAAGGCCTTAGCTTGGAAAATCTAAGTCTAGTGTCTAAATGTTTATATTACCATGCTAGTCATTAATATTGAGTCATATGGAAATTGAGCTAAGTCTCCCCTAGGATTTTTTAATGTTTTCAGTTAATAATAAATTTCCCCCAAAATGGAAATTTTTAATTGTAATTTTGCCATAAGTTTAATAAGTGGTACTAGGAGGCATCATATTCCTTGGGGGTATTCTCTTTTGGACTTAGAATACCCACTTTACCTAAGTGTCCACTTTTGTGAGTAAAATTAGTGATTTTAATCACTTAAAAATTAATTTTGCTCACAAAAGTCAATAAAAGACATAAAAAATCAGAAAAATCAGGAAAGCTATTTTTTGGAAACATGTCTAAGACATCTTTTGATTCAACTCAACCTCCATTTGAGTTAACTAGGCCTTGTTAGCAATTAAGTGAGAGTCTAAGTGTGAGTGGTTAACTGTTAGCTTGAGTTTGAAACTTCCACCAAGGAGAGGTGCACCCCTCTTGAAGACGTGGCGCATTCCAAGAGAGGGCCGCCCACCTCTTGAGAGCTGGCGCCCTCTCCTCTCTTATTCATCCACAAGTGTCGACCAGAGGGAGTGTGGAGCGAGGTGGCAGCCATCTCTCTCACACTTGTCAAGCCAATTGCTAACAAGTGGTGCACCCTCCCTCCTTGGGAAGTGCACCCCTATCCCTATAAAATGAAGCTCTTCTACCATTGCTAAACTAGTTGGAGCTTGGGAAGAATTTGTTGTTGTAATTTGTTATTGTATCATCATTCAAGATTGGAATAAAAGGTTTTGGAGGCTACATTGGTGTGTCAAGTTTCATGTGTGGAATTTCTATGTCAAAGTGCTAAATTGTGAGGTATAGTTTGCTTTTGTGCTTTTGCTTATAATTGTTAATTTTGTGCCCTTCAAGAGGAGTTGTCTCCTAGTTGGGTAAGATTAGAAGAGATAAGCTGCTTTATAATCTTAATGCTTATTTACATTTGATAGTTTTAGCTTGCATGTTCATTTCGGTTAATGTTCATGTTCTTTTAAAGCATCTTTGTAGGTAGCATCATATTTTTAACAATTTGTGTGGCAAGAAGTCTCTAAGTTTGCAGGTTCTCATACTTGAAGAGGAGGTTGGGCTTTGGTTGCACTTGACTCATTCTTCAAGATTCCAATCATTTCAAGCATTTGTCTTCCTCTCTTTCTCAAATTCAAAATCTTTTATTTTGGGTTACTTTAAAATACATGCAAAGTAAGATTTTATTTCAAGGTTAAATCCAAAGATTTCTTTATTTGCATGATAAAGGCAAGTAGTTTAGATCTTATTTCATAAAGTTTTATTTATAGAGTTTATCTAGCATGCTGATTCTATCTTTTGGCTATCTTTAAAAGGAAATTTTTAAAGCTAAAGGTAGTATGATTTCAAAGTGTTTAAAATCTAAATTTGGGCAGCCTTTTTGATATTATTTACTGTTTTAGGACAGCAAGTAATATCATCAAGAAAAGGCTCTCTTTTCTCGCTTGTTTAGGCTTCATTTTGTTAAGTTTAGTGAAGGTTTTACTTAGAAATTTTTATCTATTTTTGGTGCAACTCTAACCAACTTTTGCAAGCACTTTCTAAAGTTTTTTTGCAGCATTTTTGCACTAGTACCTTGTTGTTTTTTGCAGGTCATTGAATAAACAAGGAGATACTCTACCAAATTTTGGCGGAATTGGAACATCCAAGACCCCCTGAAGCACCTCTTTGACAAATAAACTCACTTGAAACCTTGTAAAACTTGTAGATCCTCTTCATAAAGGATCACAAGCCTACCCAAAAGAGATCATTGTAACCTTCATAATAAAATAAGTGGGCCACATAGTCCCCACTCTTCTTTTCCCCCTAGGGGGTGTTAGAATGTGCTCGTTTTACCATAGACAATATCACTATTGTCACCCAACCATAGGCCGAAGCCACCCTCCGAGCACCTTAACCTTGACAGAGAATCATTCTGGAAGCAAACCCTAGGCTAGATAGCCAAACAAAGGGCAGTGCACCCTTCTCCAAGGATAGCGCACCAAACAAGAGCTGATCAGATAGTCCAAACCATAACCAAGAGATAGTCCAAGCCAAAACGTAATCTGCTAGCTGCAGCAGCTGCAACGGTAGCTCTCCTCCAAACTTGCGCACAAACTGGCTAACTGCAGTGCGCACAAGTGAGCTCTGCAGTTCTGAGAATACCTGCCAGAATGAAGACTGGCCTCCTGTATTTATACTGATTCTGGCTAACTGCCTGGGCCAACTTCTCATTCCGGGTGCCTATTTACTTAGTATATAATATTTCTTCTGGCCAACTTCTTCTCTTGTAGGCTAATAACCTAATACCAATCATCCTCTTGAGCCGACTTGTCTTCTATGGATATTAGCCAACTCATTAGGGTTTCTTCTTGCTTCTCGGAATATTCTATTCTCGTCAGGTTTAAATACCTACCGCAACTACCATAATATCAACACTCCCTCCTAGCTAAGGAGATATTGAAGGTAATGGTCTTGGGCACAAACATACCATTCACCCGGTAGCATCAACATAGTGATATAGACTATCTCATGATATGAGCACCATCATCACTATCAGTGTCATCAACTGCATCATCTCTCAAAACCATACTCCATCTGAGTAATCAAACATGACGTTGGATAAGTCACTCCATAGAGTGACACAAGAACCATTCTTCTAATCCGGACATATGTCCTAGAAGAGTAAATTTCCTAGACCATTTTCTGTCTGGGAAATCTCTGTCCATTGATCATCCATCTAGCTGATAATCATTTCCAACACTGTTGATAGTCTTCAAGGCAATCGAAACAATATCATTCAATAGAACACAACTGTGTCTATCCATAGTAGTACTACAATCCAATGGTACACTACCACACCAAGTAGCACACAGATACTTGATCAGTGACGTATAGTCACAATCAGTGGAACACAATCCACCACAGTAGCATACATCTATTGTCATACAGTCTCCATAACAATCATCCGATATCAACCTGCACAGAAAACATTGTTATGATATAAACTGAATCATTTGGGCCATTCTTCCACTCACATCTGTGAGCTTTGGAAGAGCATCTGCCCTCAAAAGGTCAAACATCAATGATGAGCAATCTGGATTATTCTTCTCAAGCAAGGAAGAATAATTGTCCTGATTTCTGAGCCTGGACCATTCCCCACCTTGGGCCATTCCTCCGGCACTAAACAAAGTGCAACCTAGAGAGAATGAGTCTGCCCTAGGGAATGCCTGTCCCTGATTGTTGAACCTGGACCATTCCCCACCCTGAGCCATTCCTCCGGCACTAAACAAAGTGCAACCTAGAGAGAATGAATATGCCTAAGGAATGACTGTCTAGACCATTTCCTAAGGAAATGACTGTCCTGCACCAACCTCCAAAACGGACCACTCTTCAAAACTGTTCACAACTGTGAGCTTCAGAAGAATGATTGTCCGGCGAGGCGGGCCAGTCTTCTTGAGTAACCCTCAAGAAGAGAGACTGCCCTAGACCATTCCCCATGTTAACCACAATGGGAAATCGCTGTCTATGGTACATCAGCAATCCATCGAACCATTTTCATTACAAAAATGATCGTTCGATCTAGAGCATTTTCCGAACTGGAAGATGTCTATCCGTCAGAAATCTCAAACCACTTTCCGAACTGGAAAGGAACTACTCATCCTGGACCATTTTTCAAACTGAAAAATGATTGTCAATAACACATCAGTGCTCCCTCCCAACCTGGGAGTCATCTCTTCCTTTTTCAATAGGGAAGTCGTCTCCACGAGCTCCAGCTTGAGTACGCAAACTCTTTCATTTAGATAGAGGTTTTACCAAAATGTCTGCTTATCTGCTCATCTATGGAGATATATATATTGGAGAACCGCTTCTCTTTTCTGGACTTCATCACGGAGAATGTAATGCTTGATCTCAAATGTACTTCGGTCTTTTTGGAACACTGGTTTTCTCTTAAGGCTTCGCATAGCTCTGATCAATATAGTATATCATTATTGTATTCCTCTTGGTTTTCTGCTAGCTCATAACATCGTGGCAAGGGTCATACTGGAACATATCCAAGTGGTACTTCTTCCGCCATCATGAGAGTTTGTCATGGATTAGCAATCCATCATTCTGAGCTTATGAGTTAACCATTCTGATACAATATCTCTGATATAGAAGGTCTTCACCATGCTTTTGTTGTGCATTGGAGGTTCTTCACCAAGTTGTCTTCTTCCATCAACATACAAGGGTCTCTTTCTAGTATACCTCCTGCTTTTGGAAGTTGCTCCTGCTAGTAACCCTAGCGGCAGTTCCTCAACGAGCTCAATATCTAGCGGCTATGTTTCCTTCCAACGTTTTAGGCTGACTGAAGGGGTGCGGGCCCATAACCTGTTAGAATATAGAAGATGGTGTGCTCGTTTTACCATTGACGATACCCTCGTCACCCAACCACAGGCCGAAGCCTCCCTCCGAGCACCTTAACCTTGACCTGAGAATTCCTCCGGAAGCAAACCCTAGGCTAGATAGCC
>JASDQU010101084.1:224961-240574 GCA_032191745.1 Picea mariana | reverse complement strand
ACAATTTCACAGATAAATCAATTCTTACCTTCCTTTCTCTGTTCTGTAAGTCTGATCTGTTCTGTTATTCTGCTCTTCGTTTTCTCTTGCTCTGCTATTCTGCTCTGCGTTTTCTCTTGCTCTGCTATTCTGCTCTGCGTTCCATTTCACTCTGCACATCTGCTTCCTTTCCTACCACACATCCTCTTCTGTATTCTTCCTTACTATTTCACTCCTTTCCTCATCAGAACAGCTAACCGGACACAGTCTGTTTCGTATTCTTTTATACACACGGGCACAACGTTTCAACTTCCCAACTCCTTAGGCAAAATGACGACAATTGTCCAGCCAACCGAAACGCCAACTGATCGACAATTAATTTGCAATCATGAGTCCGTTTTACTTACGGATTTGTAACTGAAAGTGTTAAGTGTGTGTGGAAGAACAGTAACCCTCCGATCAATTCAAGCTTTATCCGCACCGTTGGATAATCTATATTATTCTTGCCTTTTAAATCGGGTTTCAGCACTTTCAGTGTCGAGATGCACATGTACTCGGAACCCCCGATTCTCCGATCCCCGATGTGCTCCTTTCCCGAGCTTTAGCCCCTTCCGGCTACACAATGGTCCATGTGACCTGCTATCACGTGACCGCCACCATACCTCTCGTCGGGGTTTCGGGGTTTACTATGTCAATGTGCATACGCCCCTTGGACCCGCAATATGCCGATCCCCGACTTCCTCCGTACTCCTTCCACCTGTCCTCCACTGACTCCTGGGTGGCTCACACGCTATATGCCTTATCGGGAAATCGCGTATCGTGATTTCGCGATGTCTGATGTTCAATGTTCTTGTCAATACCAAAACCCGATCCCCGAAATTCCGTATAGAAAACAGATCAACGATCCAGATTATATTTAGATCTGACGGTTGCTATTACATCGCGATTTCGCATATCGCAATTTCGTAGTTCGTGTTGCATCGTTTCTTTTCTTTCTGAAATCGCGATTCGCGAAACTCCGACACAGGCTGTGATCGACGGTCCAGGTATGACCTTGACTCAACGGCTACGATTGAGTCGCAATATCGCATATCGCGAAATCGGAGTTTTTGTTGTCGAATGTTTTTGTTACTTCAAAATCCCGATTCACGAAACTCCGATAAGGAGTTGAATCAACGGTCCAGATCACTTCTTATCTTAACGGCTGCGATTAAATCGCGAAATCGCGATATGCGATTTCGCGGTTCTTGTTGTCAAGTGAATTGGACATTTCAAAGTCCCGATCCCCGATTCTCCGATGAAGAAAATCAACGGTCCAGATCTCATTCTTGCTTTAACGACTGCGATTAAATCGCGATTTCGGGGTTCTTGTTGTCAAGTGAATTGGACATTTCAAAGTCCCGATCCCCGACTCTCCGATGAAGAAAATCAACGGTCCAGATCTCATTCTTGCTTTAACGACTGCGATTAAATCGCGAAATCGCATATCGCGATTTCGGGGTTCTTGTTGTCAAGTGAATTGGACATTTCAAAGTCCCGATCCCCGATTCTCCGATGAAGCCTCCTGTCAAGCTTCTCCCGGTGGCGCCCGATCGCTGCCACGCTTATCTCCCTCGCAGCTTCTGCAGATCTGACGGCTGTTGGCGACCCTGCACCAAATCTAACAGCTCTCACTGCGTTCGATCTTTCACCTCTCTGAACTTGTCTTATGTTTGCCTGTCATCTTCACTGTTGCCATCAATGACAAGCATTCGTTGTCTGTTCACTGAATTTGCCAACACTTCATATGATCAATGACTTTTCTGATAATAAGCAATTGAGCACTAATATTGACGAAGCAGATCAATGTTTACAAGATAGCAATGATTACAATATATATTACTTCTCAATGAATGCTAAAGGCACTTCATAATAAACAAATGGCAATTTATCATTAATGTAACAATATTTGAAGCAACGCTCTAGCTAATCATTCAATTGCTTTAAAGACAAATAGATGTTGCACAAAGGTGTTTATAGCATAGAAGATGACAGCAACACTAGGGTTAGTAGAATTAGTCTAGGCTAGGGTTAGTAAGAGTTAGGGTTTGTTCCAAGTAGTTGGTTGTTTGTATGATCAAGATGCTCAACACAATGGACGTCTTAGACCAGTGCGCTACTAGGGCATATGGAGTCAAAAGAGGATGCAAAGCGTGAAGGACTAAGTGATAGTGAAACTAAAGACAAGAGAGTTAAACTTTGAGGTGTTGCTATGACAAGGCCTCAAAGATGAAACCCTAGGGCAGAGAGGCTCACTTTGGTGTAGAAACCCTAGGCCTCAGTGCTCTCTCCTCCTTTAGCTCAATGGCAGAAAAAAACTAGCTTAAATAATGATTGATCTAAGACAAGAGGGTTAGCAAGTGATATGTTGCTATAGCAAGGCTTCACTAGGCAAACCCTAGGGAAAAACGGCTCACCAGGTGTAGAATAGCTAGGCCTTGGTGCGTTTTTCTCCTTCTTAACTCAACAAGGACAAAACAGCTAGGCTAAGAGGAAGGATAGAGTGTTGCAATGGCAAGGCTCTATCTTCTTCATGCAAATTAAATGGCTAAAAAAATCTTGATGGGGACATGAGACAAGGACATCAACTAGTGCTTGTCACCTAGGGTTTGATTCAGCAAAATATAATCACATATGCAAGTAAATGAAACTAAAACCATTCAATTAAGACCATTCAATTAAGAAGTGTTTGCAGAAATTCACTTACATAAACCAAGAAACCATGTAGCAAAACCCTAGTTGTAACACCTTCCACCAAAAGAAATGCCAAAAATGCCAAGTAAAATCTTCCTTCAACAAGTGCGCCTCAATATTTCAGCCAATAACCCTAAGAAGGGCGCAAATTTCAGACCTCACTAATGAGTGAGTCAGAGACTAAGTTGCACGAAACGGGGAAACGTTTCCAAGTTTCCGAAACCAGGACGATACGAAACAGGCCCCCCAAAAATGTAAACGTCCGGGGAAACGACGTATATAAAAAAATTAAAAAAAAAATATATATATATATATATATATATATATATATATATATAGTTTTTTTAAAAATAAGACATTATGTTGCAAGAAAAACATAATGATGCAAAAAAAATGCAAGAAAAACATAGAAAATGCAAAAAAATATATATTTGACCGTTTGGGGGCCCCATGGCCCCCTTTTTTTTTCTTATTTCGCCTCAAAGATGCCCGAAACGCTGGTCGTACAGGCCGATACAACCAGGAAACACCGCCGGTTGTACCGTACGACGTTTCCAAATTGGGAAACGTCGTATGGTACGGCCGGGGGCATTTCCTGGCCATACCGTACCGGTTTTCGAGTTTCGTACCAATTTCCTGCTTGAAACCGAGGGGGGGCGAGCATTTCCTGCACCTTAGGTCAAAGATGATGATAAAATGAGAGTGAAAACCCTCAATATATAGTGTACCAATGACCTAAATTACATTTTAGGTCATTAAAAGGCCGACAAGGCCAAAATACCAAAATCATATTGTTTTACATTAAATGCTTAAATTAAAACCCTAATCAATCAATAGAGAGACGTCATCCCCTTTCTAGGGTGACATTAGCCCCTTCTAGGGCAAATGCAAACTCCTGGAGAAAAATGTTAGCCCTTCTTGGGCTTCTCCAAGCTGCCACACGTGCCAAAACTGCCAAAGCTGCCTCCCAAAGCATCCATATTGTTGGGTGACGTCATGGGCATCATGGGAAACGTCTTGGGCCCTCCAAGGCCAACGTTCCTGTGGAGAGGGCTCAACCCCCCTAGGTACAGGTCTGCTCAGCTACCTCTGGCGGATTCTTCTACTATTCCCTGGTACAAACGCTTTGCCCCGCCTCTGCCCCCTATTGGGGTCCTAGCATCCATCTGGTGGGCTCTTCAGCCCCATGGAGGCTCGAACTGATCATCTCCCCATGTGTACCTGTCCAACATGGTACCTGTTCGTCGAGCATGATCCTGCACATCAACAACTACGCCCTCCATGGGCTCATAAGTCACAGGGATCATAGCAAATATCAATCACATCTAATCGTCAATATTTATTAAACACGTGCATAAAACCCCTTTACCCCAATCTAGTGCTCAAAGACATTATACAAGTCTGCAATACAAGTTTGGGGAAAGTGACAAGACGTCCCATTGGGCTAGAGTCTACTGGAAAAGGGTTGTTCCTAGAAAGGACCAAATCCAAGTCATGCAAGTAGGTGAGGTGGATGGGGATGCCTGGGCAAAAGGTGCAGTGATAGCAAGGATGGCTTACCAGTGGGTGCCTCTGCGGAGGGTGAGTTGTACCTGTCATGGATGCAATGTTTCCAAGCCCATTCATGCCTTTTATTTTCATTCTTTTTCTTCCAAGATGCTAGTCAAAGGACACTGCCCTGGCTTGGTGACCAGTGGTGGCAATGTTAGCCACAAGCATTTCACGGAAATGAAAGGTTGGCTCGTGATGAGACCCCCTTTCTCTTGGCTATGCCACCAAGAGCCACTACCCTGGCGTGGTGACCAGATGCTGGTAATGTCATACCGCTAGATAATCATGGACCTAATAGGCTAGCTCGTGACGAGACCCCCTATCCTCTAACCAGGTCTTGTCTTTATTTTTTTTTATCTTTTTTATTGTTTTTTCTTTCAAGGAGCTAGTCAAGGGACACTGCCCTGGCTTGGTGACCAGATGTGGCAATGTTACCCACAAGTATTTTCACAGAAATGAGAAGGTTGGCTCGTGATGAGACCCCCTTTCTCTTGGCCATGCAACCAAGAGTCACTACCCTAGCCTAGTAACCAGCTGCTAGTAGTGTCATACCATTAGGCACCCATGGACCTAATAAGTTGGCTCGTGATGAGACCCCCTATCCTTCAACTAGGCCTTGATTTATTTTTTACGGGTCCCTATGTTTTTTGCTGAGAAGCTTTTTAATGCTTTCTCGGGGATCCCTGGGCGAAGCATCTCGAGGTTTTATTCTTAGGCTTTTATTGTCAGCTACTTTTACCCCCCAGGCCCTTTAGCCCATTCTTCCCACAAGGTAAGGTACAACCCCTAAATGATTGGCCAACCCTATGCCCAGACCAGTGTAACGGGATGGGTGAGAGGGAAATAAGGTGGAAAATGGTATGTATGACGGGAACGGATGATGACTTTTCATAAATCCCCCCAGTGGCAACTCAAAACCTATGGACACAAGCTTGCTAGGGCATCCTGTCATTCCCCCCAGACATGCTCAAGTGGACAAACATAAGATCCAAGCACCTGTTAGAAACAAAGGAATCAAATGCACATATTCAAAGGTTTTGAGGATCAGAGTGACACATACCATGATACCCGGACTCATTACCTCATGGAGCAAGAACTGTCTCTACTGCAGGACCACGTTGAAGGTGATGAATGTTGTTGTTGCTGCTGACAAAGTGGAGGCACTGAAAGGGAGAAAAGATGGGCCCTCCAGGGCCATGCTCAAGTCGATCTGGCTCTCGGTACTCCATGTCTAGGACCTGTGGGTCTCGAGACACAATCTCCTAGTTATCCCTGAAAGTGGGGGATAACATAGCCCACCATATTGTCAGTTGTCAAATACCTTATCATTTTCCACTATTGTTGATCTTAATGAGGACGAAAACTTGTTCATTTGAACACATCATGAGAAGACCGTTTCCTTGCAACTTGTTATCCACCAGTTTGCACAAGCTGAATTTCCTGAAAAGCCGCCAAAGAATGAGCAATCAGTGTTCATATGACAGAGTTCAGAGTTCAGTCGGTCTTATGAAAGACCACTTTTTCCACATTTCCACTATTGTAATAGATGTCCTGAGTATGAGATATTGTAAAAGGCTATAGGCCACCTAAGACCTAGGAGTGAGCAGGTACTCTGGAGTGTTTTTTTTACGTGTTAATTATTTTTTTTGCTTGCCTTTGTGAGCGATTAAATAATTTTTAAGTTTTTTCACTCAAAAGACTGACTCCAGTGCCGGAGTATGTGTTGGCGATCAGAGCTTGGCATGGAAAATCCAATGTCTAGTGTCTAAATGTATATGAGCTCATACTAGGACATATTGATTGAGTCATTTGTAAAATTGCGGCTCGGTTTGATAGGTTTTTTTTAAGTTTTCAATGAATTAATTAAATTCCCGCAAAAATGGAATTTATTAATTATGAGTCAATAAATTGTAAAATATGGCATCAAACATTGTCAAATGCCATATTTATAGTCGTTTTCCAATCCAGAGTATCATGTAAACCCCTATTTCCCATCTTTCGAGACAAAAAAGTGATTATTATCACTGAAAAATCAAAATTACTCGAAAATTACGGTAAAGGGGTAATTAAATTAATCTCCTAGATTTTAGGAGAACTGGGGAACATGTTTGAAACATGTTTTTCTCTTGTCACCAGTCAACTGGAAGCCTAGGCGAGTTAGCTAGAGGTAAGGTCGACTTAGTTGAGATGACATGGACTTGGGGAAGATCTTAGTTGATTCTTTGTTGTAATAATGCAATAAAAGCAGGCCCTTTGTGCCCATTTTCTTCATCCCCATTAGGGGGATTTCTGTCTTTGGTTTGGTTTCTTTTCTTGTGATTGATGCATGCTTAAAATTGATTAATCAAACACAGAATTCAAGTACATCGAACATACAAATAACACTCTCATTTTCATGCATGTTCACTAAATCTTAAATCTATCATGCATGCTTAGTTAGTTTTGCTTCAAGTCTCTTTCTTTTTCAATAATCTTGCTACTGTATTTAATTTCTAAAAGTATCTTGTAAATCTTTTTCTCAATTACAAAGCAGGGTACTTAAATCTAATTGTTGCAAATCTATATCTTTCCATTTTCAAGTGTTTGTGCAAGTGTTTAAGTTCCAAAGCAGGGTGTATGATTTATTTCTTTCAAGCATTTATCAAGTAATTGAACCTTGCTAGCTTAATAGGACAATCTCTGAAGTTGTTAGTTCATTAGAAGGAAAACGCTTGAAAGTGACCTGCGAAGTAAGACGGGTTACCCGTGTTGTACATCCAGCACTTTCAATGACTTTATTGATGAAACCATTCTGGTTTCGGTAAACTCTCAACAAGTCCAAGCAAAGAGCTAGCCTCCAAAGGGGCCAAACACTCTTCACTAACTAAACATCAATTTACCTTAATAAAATCTTCGATCCACACTGCCCACGACTCCTTTTAAGGCACTGGTTAAAAAGTATATCTATTTATCTTATGTGAGCAGTATTTACACTTATGCATCTTGTCTAACTTTTATGCTTTAAATCTTGCAGATATTGTATCCTTTGATTTATGCATGTTTTATCAGCAAAGTACTTTATGATGATGATGAATGCTAAGTATTAAATGATCAAGTTTTATTTCAAGCAATAAAAACTCCTAGATCTAAATGTTTTTTCTTTCTTAGTTCAAAAAACCTGAAATTATTTTTCATAGGGACTACCCCCCTTGGCTTCACTAGGAGTTGGCCTAGATGGAGGAGTTGAGGATGAGGTGACAGCACCTTGACTCGAAACTTGCCCCCAAGGACACACCAAGTGGATTGAAGGTTTCTTCCACGTTACCCCAGGTGTGTATAAGGATGGCAACATTTTGGCGTCGTTGCCGGGGATAAATCTTTCTATTCCCGGAACACAACTTTTGTTTTCCTTTTTGCTTTTTGTTTTTTGCTTTGTTTGATGCTTCTTGTTTGTTTATAATAAACTTGATCATCTGGCAACTCGACTTCAAAAAATAATTTGACAAAGTATTCTGCAAGGAGGAACTCACGATTTTCTTAGATTCATCCTTAAACCCGAAAGTGTTTTTGGAGGAAGATAGGCAAGCTTTCTTCTAGTAGGATCCTTAATAATTTTTGGGTCCTAGTCCATTTATGTTAGAATTTTCTTTTTTCTAATAAGTCTAGCTTAGAAATGGATGATCTTTATAGGCCTATTGATTTCTCTGCAATAAGTGGTTATCCACATATAATTCCAGAAAATGACTTACAAAAATTGCTTTTTTTTCAAAGCAATAATATTGTTGATGCTAGACGTCATGTTCAGAGAGTTACACATTGCTTCAATAAATGGTGTTGCAATGCCATACATGAAGATGTAGGAATGAAATTGTTCATCTTATCTTTTGATGATGATGATCTTGATTGGTTTACAAAACTTAAGGATAAATAGGTTAGAACTTACAATGAGTTGATTAATGCTTTTATGGAAAAATGGAAGGAGAAGGACTCTCCGAATATAAACATGGTCAATTCAGATGTTAATAAGGATGCCTCACCAGACTTTGATGAGAAATTCACAGATGTCATTCAGGCCATGAAATTCGTCCATGCAATGCAGTTAAAGGCCATGGAAACCCGCCTGGCAAAGGTAGAAGCCTATATCAAGCATTCAGACCCTATAGATCCAGAACTTCACAGTGAACAAGAAAAGGAATTTCACCTGGAAATTCCAACAGCCTATAGATGAGTCATTAACTGGTCATGAGGAAAAAAAGGATTTTGAGTTTGAAATAATTGAATATCCAGATAATTCAAATCCCCACCCTCCTCCCAAGGAATCCATCTCCGTAGAGAAGATCTTCGACAGCTATGATGAACCTGAAATGATCAGTGAAGCAGATTCCTTGATATTTCCAGTTCCAGTTCCAATTTCAATTTCTCAACCATTAGATGACTTAATGACAACTAATAGGAAATTGGAAGATAACTTCAGTTTTTCAACTCCGGATCATTATGAGCAGTGGTTAGCCTTCCATCATGACAGTCCAATGCAGAGCTTCATAAAAAATTTACAATGCTTACCAAACTTCAAAGTTTGGTTAAATAAAGAAAAGCACATGTTTCTTGGGTGGTATATTCCCAGGAAAAAGTCCAAGTTGATAAAGCTTGGAAAAGTGTCTTCAACAAGTCATCCCGGACAGGGATTATTCAGACATCTGAGGTCTTGTTTCATCCATGACATGGCTGATTCATGCAGTTTCTACTTCAGCGAGTTAGACAATGGAAAGGTTAAAGCTACCAATGAGCAGACAACTTTTCAAAATGTCTTCTTCAATAATATTATTTGATGCCATGGGGCATCCTCTGTAATGTATCTATAACCTTTTCCTCCGCATATTTTAATTTCAATTATGTTCACTTTCTTCCTTTTTATACTAGTTCATGTTCATTTTGTATTAGATTTTGAATTTACATGTATAATAATTGTGCAATTTCAATTTACACTTGGTCTTCATATACATGTGTCGTTGATGTTTTTGGCGAGATGTTTGTAATGTAGGGACAGATTCTGGATTCTCGCATGCTCTCCCTTTCTATAAAATGATCAAGCACACGTCCCCATATGGAGCCTATGTTATCCTCCAATTTGCACAAGTTGGATTTCTTGAAGAGCCGCCAAAGAATGAGCAATCAGTGCTCATATGACAAAGTTCAAAGTTCAGCCGGTCTTATGAAAGACCACTTTTTCCGCATTTCCACTATTGTAATAAATGTCCTGAGTATGAAATATTGTAAAAGGCTATTGGCCACCTAAGACCTAGAAGTGAGCAGGTACTCTGGAGTGTTTTTTTTACTTGTTAATTATTTTTTCTGCTTGCCTTTGTGAGCGATTAAATAATTTTTAAGTTTTTTCACTCAGAGGACTGACTCCAAAGCCGGAGTATGTGCTGGCGATCAGGTCTTGGCATGGAAAATCCAATGTCTAGTGTCTAAATGTATATGAGCTCATACTAGGACATATTGATTGAGTCATTTGGAAATTGCGGCTAGGTTTGATAGTTTTTTTTAAGTTTTCAGTGAATTAATTAAATTTCCATAAAAATGGAATTTATTAATTCTGAGTCAATAAATTGTAAAATATGGCATCAAACATTGTCAGATGTCATATTTATAGTCATTTTTCAGTCCAGAGTATCATGTAGACCCCTATTTCCCATCTTTCGAGACAAAAAAGTGATTATTATCATTGAAAAATCAAAATTACTCGAAAATTACGGAAAATGGGTAATTAAATTAATCTCCTAGATTTTAGGATAACTGGGGAACATGTTTGAAACATGTTTTTCTCCTGTCCCCAGTCAACTAGAAGCCTAGGGGAGTTAGCTAGAGGTAAGGTCGACTTAGTTGAGATGACATGGACTCAGGGGAGATCCCAATGTGGGAACTCGACCACACATTCCTAGTTGGCACATTCCTAGAGCATGGGCGCATATCCCAATGGCCCACGATTTCCCTAACTACCCCTCAACTCCTACTCACTCTCATTCTCACCTCACATCACTCGCCCTCCACTCCACATCACTTTCCTTCACCTTCCACCACTCCACATACACTACACTCATCTCCCACGTATCTACAGATTCACTAGTGCGCCACTCCCTCATCACCCACGCATTTCCTAAACCCTAACCCTAACCCTAGCGCATGTCTACATTGGAAGTCTCACCTCAAATGTTATTTAAACAGGGTCAACCTCTTCTCAAACTAGTTTAGTTTTGGGCAGCTATTGTACTATTGTTGAATCATTTTGGAATAATAAAGACTTTGGAGTTCAAATGTTGTGGATGTTATGTATGGATACTTTGATCTAATGCCATTTTCTTCATGAGGTAACATGTATCTTATATTTCAGTTTTGTGATTAAGTTGTAAGGCTTTGAAGGTATGCTATCATACAGTAGGATAAGATTAATCTAGTTTGATTCATCTTGTTTCTTCCTTATCTCATAGACTTTTACATTGCATGCTTTGTTTTCGGTTAAACTAACATGCATGTTTGAGCATTGTTGTGTAGGGAAGACTTTTAACAATTTTGTTGCAGGATTGAAGTGTATAGTTGCAGGTTCCTCAAGCTTGGAGGAGTGACAGGTTGTTGTTTCAACCGTCATCGTCCAAGAGATTCAAAGATCGAGTTCCCTCTACTCCTCATCAGAAGAACCCGTAGCCCAAAGTTCCAGGCTCAAGCAGAAACTCCGAAAATCAATAAACTTATTTCCCCTATCTTTTTCTTTGCTTGCATGCTGCTTAGAATAGTTCTAAAGTTTATTTTAAACATCTAAAGGTTGCATGCATTTACTTTCTAGATCTAAGTTTTAATTTGTCAATTTCAAAGAGTAGATCTAGTCAAGTTTTAAGCAATTTTTTAGTCTATTTTCACCTAGATCTTAGACTAGGCTATTGTTTGGTTTTAATTTCATTATCAAGCTATTTAGAGGTCTTATGTTTGTTATTTTAAAACAGCAAACAGAAGCCCTTAAAAGGGCCTAGGTTAGGTTTGTTTGTCAAAAAGTCCCAAAAAATATTGATTTTGCCTTAGATATTTTTTCAGAAAAATTTCATAAAATTTTTTATTGTTTAAAACTCATTTTCATCATTTTCTAACTTCATTTGCTTGCTGTTTTCTTGCAGCAGTAGCAGGTTCAAGGGGAGATTCTGCCAAAATTTGGCAAAATCAAGACTCTCGGGGCACCCTGGGGGGTTTTAACTTCATCTGATGAAGTTTTCCTTTCTTCTTCATATTTCTTGTATCTCTCTAAATGATCCAGTTATAAGGATCCTTTCTTTCTAAAAAGCTAAAAGCTTAAAGAGAATCTTTTGATTCTCTGTTGTAATAGTGCAATAAAAGCGGGCCTTTTGTGCCCATTTTCTTCATCCCTGTTATCGCACAGTTTGTAGCAAGGATAAAAGACTTGAGGTTTGAAGGCCAAACTGGCATAACAGGAACCAATCCCAGCCAATGTCACCACAATGGGATGGTTCTTTTGGAAGGTGAGGCCCAGGGGAGACGTCCCCGGTGACCTGGGGTTTTGAGAAGGCAAGAGGATTAAAAGACAAGGATAGATTCCCCCCTCACAAGTCACCACCAAGTAGATAGTCCCGGCTAAACAGCCAATAATAAAGTAAAACCCCCAAAGATATACCTGCCTGAGACAAAGCAACAACAAACGATATATGCAAGCTAATTCAATGGGTAGTACTTCATATAAATGGGAGACTATCTGATGAACATATAAGCAATTTTAGCAATAAATATTGACAAAGTCAATGTTTATAAATAGCAATGAAAATTGTCACTTCACCAATAAATACTGGAACAATATGGCATTCAAAGTAATAAATCAACACTTCATTTAATTTCTTCTTTTAATCATCATTCAATTGCTTATAAAATAAAACGTTTTTTACACAAAGGTCTTAATAGCAGGGGATGACGGCAGCATATAGGGTTAGTTAGGTTAGGGTTTGATTCAAAGTGTTGAGAGTTGTTTGTGACAAAGGTCACTTCGGCGCATAAGGTCTCTTTAGATCAGTGCCTTAGGGTTAATGGAGTCAAATAGTGGAAGACGCAAGAGCTAAAGGAGGGAAAGGTGAGTAGGTCAAGGGCTAGAGGGAGAGGCTTTGGAGTGTTGCTAGAGCAAGGCCCCAAAGTCAAAACCCTAGGGGAGAGAGGCTCACCTTGGTGTAGGTAAACTATGCCTCGGTGCTCTCTCCTCCTTCCTTAACTCAATGGCAAAAACGGCTAGCTGAAAGATGAGGCATAAAACCAAGACTAGAGGGTTTGATGATGCAAGGTGTTGCTACAGCAAGGCCTTTTCAGCAAACCCTAAAGAAAATCGACCCTAAGTGTAGTAGACCTAGGCTTAGGGCGTCTCTCTCTTCTTAGCTTACAGGAAGTACGGCTAGCAATAAATGAAGAGGGGAAGGGCGTGTAGCAACGACTAGGCTCTCTCCTTCTTCAAATGGCTAAAAACTTCCTCTCAATGGGGACATGAGACAAGGACCTACTTGTGTGCTTGTCACCTAGGGTTTTGTTCAACAAAATCATAAACATATGCAAGAAATTAATCTACAACCATTCATTCAAGAAGTTTTCCAGAAAAATACTTACAATTCACCAAGAAGAAGCAATGCAAACCCTAGTTGTAATACCTTCCATTAAGAGAAAAGCCAAAATATGCCAAAATAGTCCTCCTTCAACAAGTGCACATCACTAAATCAGCCTATAACCCAAGATGGGGCGCAAATTTCAGACCTCCTTATGGAGTGAGTCAGTTGTCATCAAAAAATGAAGGTGAAAATCCTTCATTTATAGCATTCCATGACCTAATTTTACATTTTAGGTCATGTAAAAGGCCGACAAGGCCAAAATACTAAAATCATATTGTTTTACATTAAAATGTTATATTAAAACCCTAATCAAGTTGAAAAGAGACATGAAGCCCCTCCAAAGGAGGTGTTAGCCCTTTTTAGGGCAAATGAGGCATCCTGGAGCAAAACGTTGGCCCTCCTTGGGCTCCTCCATCATGCCACACGTGCCAATACTGCCCAGTCTACCTCCCAAGATGTCCAATAGGCTGGATGACTTCATGGTCATCAAGGGTGACGTCCCAGGCCTTCCAAGGCCAACGTTCCACTGAAAGAGGGTCAATCCCCCTAGGTCAAACTCTGCCAAAGTGCCTCTGGTGGAACGTCCTCTTCTTCTTTGGTGCAAAGCCCCTGATCCATCCTTGTCCTGTCTCTGCCCCCTGATGAGGTCTCAGCATCCACCTAATGGGCTCTTCAGCCCCATGGAGGTCCAAACCGATCATCTCCCCATGTGTACCGGTCCAAATGGCACCTGTCCATCGAGCAATGTCTTGCACATCAAAAGCTACGCCCTCCATGGGCTCATCAGTCACAAGGATCATAACAATGTCAATCACATCTCATCATCAATATTATTAAACATGTGCATAAAATCCCTAATACATCAGTCAACAATTCAAAGATGTTACACAAGCCTACACTACAAATCTGGAGAAAAGGACAAGGCGTCCTATTGGGCTAGTGTCCACTAGAAAAGGAAAGTTCTCGGAAGAGACCTCATCCAAGCCATGTAAGTGGGTGATGTGGTCAGGGGAAGTCCAAACATCTAGGTGCAATGAGGGCCAAGGATGCAAGAAATGTTACCTGTGCATGCCTTTGTTAGAAGGCAAGTTGTACCTATCCTAGATGCATTCTTTCCAAGCCCATTCTTGCCTTTTATTCTTATTATTTTCATTCTTTTATCTTTTATTGCTTTTCCTTTTTTTTTGTTCAAGAGTTAATCAGGGGACATTGCCCTGGTGTGGTGACCAATGGTGGCAGCATTACCCACAAGTACTTTCACAGAAATGAGAAGGTTGGCTCGTGATGAGACCCCCTTTCTCTTGGCCATGCAACCAAGAGTCACTGCCTTGGCGTGGTAACCATCTAGTGGCAATGTCATACTGCTAGGTACCCATGAACCTAATAGGTTGGCTCGTGATGAGACCCCCTATCCTCTGGTTAGGTCTCATTTTATTATTTTTCCGGGTCCCCCTTGTTTCTTGTTGAGAAGCCTTTTATTGCTTTCTCGGGGATCCCTGGGCGAAGCATCTCGAGGTTTTACTTTTAGGCTTTTGTTTTTTACCAGCTTGCTTTTACCTTCTGGGCCTTTAGCCCCTTCTTCCCACGAGATAAGGTGCAGTCCTGAAAAATAGGTCAACCCAGTGCCTGGACAAGTGGAATGGGATAAGTGAGCGGGAAACAAGATGAAACAGTGGTGCTATGATGGGAGCGGACGATGGCTTTTCAGAAATCCCCCCAGTGGCAAACCAAAACCTACAGACACAGGCTTGCTAGGGCACCCTGTCAATCCCCCCAAACATGGTCAAGTGGGCAAGTGTAAGATCCAAACAGTTGTTAGAAATAAAAGGAATCAGATCCATACATTCAATGGTTTTGATGATCAAAGTGACACATACCATGATACCTGGACTAATTACCTCATGGAGCAAGAACCATCTCTGACACAAGACCAAGCCGATGGTGATGGATGTTGCTGCTGCTGACAAGACAAAGATGCTAGAAGAAAAAAAAGGTGGGCCATGCGAAAGTCAATCCTGCTCTCGGTACTCCATGTCTAGTACCTGTGGGCCTTGAGACATGATCTCCTAGTTGTTAATGTTTATGCCATTATTATAGTTCTTTGCATTTCATTAAATAAGAGCATAATAAGAACAAGATCACTGAGAAATACACATTCACAAGAGACACAGCATTTATCCTGGGAAACCCTCTAGGGGAAGAAAACCCAGCAAAAACTTCCTTATCATAAATAGCTTATACAATGTTCAAGAGATAACTCAAACCAATACAGAAAGTCCTCCCCAAAAGATGCGCCACCCTTCTTCTCCTCTCTCCAACTTCCAATTGCAGCTTGCCTCATAAGATAATGAGCAAGTGAAGTGTGTCTTAGAAGTGAGGCGCTAGCCTCTTATTTATATCAATCTGGCACATGTGAAGAGTCACCATCTGGCAGGGCCGACCTCTCACTCTGGGTGGGTAAACCCACCTTTAATTAATTGTAACAGATAACCAAATATGCAATTGCAATAATATATATAAAATATGAATAATTGATAAAATATATGATATATATGATGATTTACATTTGAGAAGGAGGGCTTGATTATATACCCACACAGGGGTGCCCTTTCACCACTAGACATGTCTTTTGGAGAACATGTCCTTTCATTATTACTAATTACTATTACTAACTATTTACTAATTAATTATTAGGTTATGAACATTTATTTATATGTATTTAT
>JASDQU010101084.1:203799-223876 GCA_032191745.1 Picea mariana | reverse complement strand
AACCAAGAGGATGGGAGGTCTCATCACGAGCCGACCCATTATGTTCATAGGTATCTAGCAGTATGACATTGCCATTATCTGGTCACCACGCCAGGGCAATGACCTTTGGTTGCATGGCCAAGGGAAAGAGGGTCTCATCACGAGCCAGCCTTATCATTTCTGCGAAAATACCAGTGGGTAACACTGTCAGCTCTGGTCACCACGCCAAGGTAGTGTCCTCTGGTCAGACCTTGAAATAAAAAGAAAGAAAAAAACAATAAATAAAGAATAAAGGCAATAAAGGGGCTTGGAAAAAGTGCATCCATGACGGGTACAGCTCACCTCCTACAAAGGCACCCACGGACAATACTTACCCCTGGTCTTCACTATAACTGGACACTCCTTAGACCATATCACTTCATGTACATGGCTTGAATGATCTTCTGTGGAAACTTTCATTTTCTTATGAATACTGGCCCAATAGGTTATTCTGTTTGTTTCTTCAACTTTGTATAGTAAATCAGTGTAATGTCTTTGAGCTCTTAAAGGATATGCTAGGGGTTTTATGCATGTATTTGATAAATTTAATGATGAAGTATGATTGACATTGCTATGATCTCGAGGACTGATGAGCCCATGGAGGGCAAAGTTTTTGATGTGCAGGACCATACCCGACGGACAGGTACCAGTGGACCGGTACACATAGGGATATGATTAGCTCGGACCTCCATGGGGTTGAAGAGCCCATCAGATGGTTGCTGGGATGGTACAGACAGGACAACGTTATGATGAGCCATTGCACGAGAAGAAAGAAGGGCGTTCCACCCAGGACACTTTGGCAAAGCCCGTCCTAGGGGGAATCACCCACTGCAGATGGAACGTTTGCCTTTGATGGACAAGACGTCACCTGGGAGAGCTGGACGTTGTCTGGAGCGTGTGGCAGTGTGCTGAGGTCATTTGGCACGTGTGGCAGCTTGGAGGAGCCCTAGAAGGGCCAACGTTTGGTTTATGGATGCTGTATTTGCCCAAAAAGGGCCAACGTCTCCCTCAGAAGGGCTTGATGTCCCTCTTTTTGCTCATATTATGACATTTTTCTAGCAAAAACAGTGTAATTTTTATAGTCAGCCCTGTCCACTGTTTTAATGACCTAAATTTTAATTCAAAGGTCATGGATTGGTATAAATAGAGGACGTTTTTCCTCATTTTAACTCACTCTCTTGTGAGAGATTATCTTTTAGTCTTTTTCTTGGTATTTTTGGTGTTGGAAGTGAGGCGCAACTCTTCTTGGAGGATCTCTCTTGGCATTTATGGTGTTTCTCTCATGGAAGGTTTACAACTAGGGTTTGATTATGCATTCTTCATGATATGTAAGTGAATTTTTCATGCAAAACTTCTTAAATGAATGGTTGTAGGCTTAATTTCTTACATTTGCTATACTATTTATATTATATTGTTGAATCTTGAAACCCTAGGTAGCAAGCACACTAGTAGGTCATTGCTATATGTCCCCATGCTTGAGAAATTGTTTTAGCCATTGATAAAGGAAGATATAGCCTAGTTGTTGCTACACTTATCTCCCTTTTTCTGAGTTAGCATTAAAGTATAGGTTGAAGAGAGGAGACGTCCTAGGCCTAGTTAATTCTACACCTAGGGTTTTAACCTTCTAGGGTTTGAGAAGCCTTGCTCCTGCAACACTTTTCTCCCTTAGATCTGTACTTTGAAGCTAGCTGTTTTGCCAAGAGTATTTAGAGAAAGAGGAAGGAGCATGAGGCCTTGCTTAAGCAACACCGAAATGAGCCTACTTCCCTTAGGGTTTTGATTCTAGGGCCCTGCCATTGTAGCACCATAGAACCTAACCTTCTAGTCTTTAAATTCTAAATCCTCCTGAGATCTTTTACCCTTACTTTGACTCCATTTACCCTAAGGCACTAGTATTCTTTCCAACGTTGAGCTTGAAGTGTGCAAATTCATCTTTTAAAACCTTCAAATTTTGAAACCCTAACTAACCCTAACGCCACTAACTAGGGCTGACGTCATACCTGATGCAGCAAGCCCTCTAACTTAGCAATTAATGATGACGTCAAGCATTTATTGAGCTATTTTTGATTAATAATACTGTTGGCTTGGTCATCCCGTGATAAATATTGATGAATTGGTGATTTTTCAGTGGTTAATTAGTGAAACGTTGAACTCATCTTATCTGTTACATTGCTTATTGAATGAAATCAAATAATTAAGAAGTACTAACCCTTTGAATTTATAACCTGCAAATATACATATAGTGTTGTTATTGTCTTGTTCCGGGCAGGTGTTCTCAACAGGGAATTCACTTCTTTATTGGCTGATTAGCCAAATTATCTGATACTGGTGGTAACCTGAGAGGAGGGAAAAAATTATTTCTTGACCTTATACTCTTTGCCTCTTCAAACCCCAGGTTACCGGGGACGTCTCCCCTGGGCTAACCTCCCTAAACAGAAGGAGCCCCCCATCGAGGTGACATTGGGTGGGGTGGTTCCTGTTACGCCAGTTTGACCCTTATCCTGTAGCCTGTGGCCTAAAATACAAACTGCGCGTAACAGTATTCAGATATCATCTATTGTCTGCATAACCTTACTTGCCCAAGTGACTTGATTGGTCATAAAAGAAGAGCATTAAGGTTTAAAGTGTCTAAGTATTGTATTATTCAAAATGGACTGGGGTGGAGGAACCCTAATGGGGTGATGCTTAGATGTGTTGATGAGCTAGAATCCAAGAAACTTATGACTGAATTTCATTCAAGATTTTGTGGGGGGCAATTTGCTGCTAAGACCACTTCCCATAAAATCCTTAGAGCAGGATACTATTGGCCAACTATATTTTCAGATCTTCATAAAATGGTCAGAGGTTGCCAGTAGTGTCAGTTGTTTTCAAGAAAACAAAAGCTAACAGCCTTGCCTTTACAACCAGTAGTAGTTGAGGCCCCCTTTCAGCAGTGGGGGCTTGATTTTATCGGTCAATTTAAAGATAATTCAATTAATGGATACACTTGCATTCTTACAACAACCGATTATTTTGCCAAGTGGGTAGAGGCCATACCCACCAAGTCGACAACCAAGAAGGTAGTCATGGACTTCCTTGAAGACAAAAACATTACTAGATTCGGTGTGCCAGCTAAGATCACAACAGATAATGCAAAAGCTTTTAATTCAGCAGAAATTTCCTCCCTCTGTTTTAAATATGGCATTATCTTGTCCCACTCATCAAATTATTATCCCCAAGGAAATGGTCTTGTAGAGTCCAGAAATATAATTCTCATGACTATCATCAAGAAGACATTAGGGGATAACAAAAGAGCATGGG
Organism: Picea mariana; assembly: GCA_032191745.1. Classification (NCBI taxonomy): domain Eukaryota; kingdom Viridiplantae; phylum Streptophyta; class Pinopsida; order Pinales; family Pinaceae; genus Picea; species Picea mariana. The sequence goes on along the minus strand of JASDQU010101084.1, from coordinate 220,558 downwards.
ACAGTAAAATTGAGTTTGCACTTTGGGCAGATAGAATAACTAAGAAGAGTGCAACAGGAAATACTCCTTTTGAGCTTGTCTATGGGCTAGATGCTACTTTGCCAATTTACCTAAGGCTTCTAGTGTATTAGTTCCTTCAAAGATATGGTACAGATCAGGATGTAAAGCAGAACAGGATTGATGAGTTGATAGAATTGGATGAGAATAGAAGGAAGGCTTTCGATAGAATTGGATGAGAAAAGGTTAAGAGGACTTTTGACGAGTCTTCCAAACCAAGGGCTTTTTAGAAAGGTGACCCAGTTTTTCTTTGGGACAAACGGAAAGAGAAACTTGGGATGCATGAAAAGTTTGACAGTTTATAGATGAGGCCATATATCATTCATGAAGTGGTTGGTTCTAACTCTTTTCACCTCAGTTGATTGGATGGAGAAAAGATGACTTTACCAGTAAATGGATAGCTTCTCAAGTTGTTTTTCAACGCAGACATCTAATGCCCATGGGCACATCCTTTGTAACGTATCTCTAACCCTTTTCCTTCGTATTTTATCTTCATGTTCTTAATTTTCCTTGTATATTATGTTCACTTTCTTCTTTTGCACTTTCCTTGTACATATGTATATCATTTATGCAACTTCATTTTATACTTGTTTTCTATATTATATGTGTTATTGATGCATCAGTTTGGCGAGATATTTGTGATGTAGGATACAGATTTTGGATTCTCGCATGCTCTCCTTTGCTAAAAGATCAAGCACACGTCCCCATATGGAGCAAATGTTATCCACCAAGTTGCACTGGGATGGACTTGCAGTTGAGCCGCTGAAGATTGAACATTCATATGTTCAAAATCAAAGTTCAGAAGTCCAGCCGATCAATATGACCGCTTTTTCGCATTTCCATCCCCTCATGGGGCGTTGTAATAAAATGTATCTAGCATGATGAACTTGTAAAGACTTAGCCTCCTAAGACTAAATCATAAGTGCACATCTCTAGAGTGTTTCGTTTACTTATTAATTATTTCTCACTTGAATGAATTTTCTAAACGAGTTATAATTTTTGAATTTTTTCACTCAATTCCTCCAAAGATGAAATGTGTACTGATGGTACGACCTTAGCTTGGAAAATCTAAGTCTAGTTTCTAAATGTTTATATTACCATGCTAGTCATTAATATTGAGTCATATGGAAATTACGCTAAGTCCCCCCTAGGATTTTTTAATGTTTTCAGTTAATAAAAAATTTCCCACAAAATGGAAATTTGTAATTGTAATTTAGTCCTAAGTTTAATAAGTGGCACTAGGAGGCATCATATGCCTTGCGGGTATTCGTTTTTGGACTTAGAATACCCACTTTACCTAAGTATCCACTTTTGTAAGTAAAATTAGTGATTTTAATCACTTAAAAATTAATTTTGCTCACAAAAGTCTATAAAAGACAAAAAATCAGCAAAACTATTTTTTGGGCAACATGTCTAGGACATGTTTTTAGTCAACTCACCCTCCATTTGAGTTAATTGAGCCTTGTTGGCAATTAAGTGAGAGTCTAAGTGTGATTGGTTAAGTGTTAGCTTGAGTTTGGAGCTTCCACCAAGGAGAGGTGTGCCCCTCTTGAGGAGAGATGGCGCATTCCAAGAGAGGGCTACCAAACACTTGAGAGGTGGCGCCCTCTCCTCTCTTATTCATCTACAAGTGGCGACCAAAGGGAGTGTGGAGAGAGGTTGCAGCCATCTCTCACACACTTGTCAAGCCATTTGCTAACAAGTGGTGCACCCTCCCTCCTTGGGAAGTGCGCCCCTCTCCCTATAAAATGAAGCTCTTCTCCCATTGCTAAACTAGTTGGAGATTGGGAAGAATTTGTTGTAATTTCCTATTGTATCATCATTCAAGATTGGAATAAAAAGCTTTGGAGGCTACATTGGTGTGTCAAGTTTCATGTGTGGAAAATTTCTATGTCAAAGTGCTAAATTGTGAGGTAGAATTTGCTTTTGCAATTTGCTTATAATTGTTAATTTTGTGCCCTTCAAGAGGAGTTGTCTCCTAGTTGGGTAAGATTAGAAGAGCTAGGTTGCTTTATAATCTTGTCACTTGTGTTTATTTACATTTGATAGCTTTAGCTTGCATGTTCATTTCGGTTAATGTTCATGTTCTTTTAAAGCATCTTTGTAGGTAGCAACATATTTTTAACAATTTGTGGCAAGAAGTCTCTAAGTTTGTAGGTTCTCATACTTGAAAAGGAGGTTGGGTTTTGGTTTGCCTCATTCTTCAAGATCTCAAGAAGACATAGTCCCTCTTTGATCCATCAAGAAAACCCCATTTGCCCAAGATTCCAAGTGTTTCAAGCATTTCTCTTCCTCTCTTTCTCAAATTCAAAATCTTTCATTTTGAGTTTGTTGCTGTCCTTATACACACTTGCAAACGTGAGCTTGAGTTCGGCTCACATAGTGTGTCCTTGGAGGCACAATGCCTAGGTTCACAGCCCACGCTGTCACTTTGACCGGAACCTCTTCCATCTAGGCTTACTCCTAGGGAAGCCAAAGGGGGTAGACCTTAATTACTAGATGAATTAAGTTAGATTCTAGGAGTTAATTTTAATTTCTTAAGGTTAGAGGGGATTCTAATCCTAAAATGCTAAGACAACCATGCAATATGCAAGGGTTAGCATGACAAGCAAGTCCTTTCCCTAGGTCAATTAAGACTAGTGCCTAGAAATTGGGCAAGGGGTCAACTATGTTTCAAGGTGGTTAATTACAAAAGAATTATAAGTTACAAATTTACAATAAAGAATAACTCAATGAAAGAATATCATATACATTCCTTTACAAGCTTTACAAAAGAATGACATATCACAATTACAATCTAACCAAGTATGTTTAATGTGTGCAGGATAAAGAAGACTTAAGCATCAATCACATCATCATTTACACTAGATCATCAACATATTATTTCATGAACAAGATTATCAAGATTAAGCACAATTACTATGAAGAAATGAAGACAATCTACACTCTTTGCTATCAAACCCCCCAAATATTATTAGATGTGACCAAGGGTTTAATAGTTAGGTTTTTCTTAAGGATTTTAAGTTTTATTGGCTTTCACCAAAGCCTCTTCCTCCTGTTGCCAAATAACTACCGGGTGCTCAAAATAGTAAGGCAACGAGGCCCACCTTAGCTTCCACGGTCAGCCCTGACAGTAAGAGTACTTCCCGAAGATGACACCCACCTGGAGCGCCACAGGACAGTCCCCTGCCACTACCCTCCGTTGTTTTCCTCAAACCCATTTTAGATGGTGGAGATGGTGGTCTAAGGTACCCTAAAATAGTCTATTGAGTATATATGATAGTTAAGTAGACTTTTAGGTGCTTACAAGAGTGTTTTGAGAGTTTTAAAGTACTTAAAAAGTGCAAAATAATGAGATGGCCGAAACTGAAAATGCTCAGAAATGTGTTGTTAAAGCTTAAACCATAAAGTACATCAACACATAAGAAAAAAATGAGATACAAGGCTTAAAGAGATAGATACATTTAGATCGCATGCACATCACATTAGTAGATTAGATACCATAGATTCAATGGCAAGAACAGCTTGCCTTGTGAGATGAAAGAAACCTTAATGTGTTTGCCAAGTTAAACCATTCAAGAAAACTCAAGCCCAAGACGTGGCTATTAAGATATTAAACCAAGAACACAATAACCACTTATTAATTAAGCATCATAAGAGATATTAAACATGAGATTAAGATATATGTGCTTAAGAGAAAATTAAAAGCTTGAATGAAGATAAACAAACTAGATCAAGATAGATATTAAGTGTGTTGCCCAATGGGCTTAAGAGATGAGATCAGATCTAAAGCATAAACATTAAGAGCATAAAACCACTTAGATCTACCACATCACATGAGAGAAAAAAGATTAACACTTATCCTTACCTCTTTGGGGGTTTCTCACCCAACTAGGTAGGTTATTAGTTATTTATCTTGTCTTAGTTTATTAGGGTTTTCTTAGATCTTATTATTAGGATAACTTAGCAAGAGAATGAACAACAAACTAAAAAGCAAGTTAGATCTACAAGCAATCAAACACTACCCACATGGGGTTGAGAAGGTGCCCACACCTTCTAAACCTCACGGCCAAGCTAGGAGAAAAACTCAACAAAAACTGAAATACAAACTAGATCTATCCACGTCCTATCCTACCCAACAGCTTGAAGAAGAGGGGAGGCCGTACCACTTCCCCTCTTACACCTCAAGCTCAACCTAACAAGTGAACAAGAAGAAAAGATGAACTACTTAAGCTAGAAAAAGACTAGGGAGTAAGAAATAGCTACCAAGTTCCCCCAAGGGGTTGTTGAGTGTTGTATGTGTCTTTTTGGGGCAGCTAAGAGCCTCCTATCAGATCTGTTGTACCTGTTAAAACAGCAAGGTCTTCTTGCTAGGATGGCTACATACAACCAAGCAAAGTTAAGGAAAACCTTGCCCTTTTGGAACAAGGACTTTCCACAAGATAAGATATAAATTTTGAAATATTATTGACCTATCTAAGACAATGTATGCTAGCTGAAAAGTGAGATGGATGTATAGCAAATAATAGAGCAAAGCAATAATCAAGATGGCTGAAGTATGTGAAGCCTCAAGAGACCCTTCCCTTCTAGAAGGTCTTCCCAATGAAACCTTGAAAGCTAACCTGCAATCCTCCTTCAAGATCAAGCATATACTAGATAAAATGTTAATGCAATAAACATAAACGACACTTCAATTTAAATTATGCATCAAGATTCATAGGATAAAAGGGCATACGCACCATCTAACCTACCTAGATAACACTTTATCCAAGATCTAATATAGCATGATTCACAAAAGAAAACCAAGCAATGTTACCTCCATTTGCATAAGAGAAACAAGCATATGCATTACCCTTCTTGTTGTCCTCCAAAGCTTCTTGAATTTTAATACCAAAAGAAGTAGATCTTGGAGAGAAATACTCCAAAACCTAAGAGCTAGAATGAAATGAAAATGTATGAAAATGACAATAGAGAGAGAGAGAAATCAAATAGCATAACAATAGCTCAAAATATGGTGAGTTGGGAGAGAGAAAAGGGATCTATTTATACTTGGAGAGGCAAACCTACCCCTCTTGGATCTAAGTCAAGTGTCCACCACCAAGCAATAGAGTAGATCTCTAGGCTAGAGCACACCTCCTAGGGCTTGCACAATAGATCTAGGGTGTAGAAAAAAGGAAAAATTAAGTAGATAGATCTAATGGCATGTAGGAGGTGTGGGATTTGTGCCCAAGAAGGTGAAAAGGTTCAAATATTTTTTTAATAATTATTTGTTGGAGTTTCTAGATGAGGGAGGGCGCACCTCTTGGGATGAGGAGAAGAGATGAGAGGCTAGGAAAGAGTGTGAAGTGTTGGGATCACACAAAGGGTGAGGGAAAGGCATGGGATCCGTGCCTAGGCAAGGTGAAGAGTCATCTCACAATAAAAAACGTAACTTTTATTGGAGAGAGGAAAAGGAGGGCGTAACTCTCTTGGAGAGCGCTCCCTTTGGTCAAAAATCAACCCAAACTCAAGTATGGGTGAGGTGGAGTGATAAGGATCACTACTAGGGGTGATAAGAAGGTTAAATGAAGTGAAAACTTAGAAGAGGGGGCCACACCAAAGTCACAATTAAATTAAAAAGTGAAAAACGTCAATCCCCCTAGGGGGGCGCAACTTTTGAGTGTGGAGGTTGGAAAAGGGGTTAGACAATGTTGAAAAGGGTTGGGAGGCTAAGGTTATGCTTAGGGGGTCTCTCTCTAACCATCATTTCAACATTTCACATCATCTAACTCATTATTACAATTTTTACATTTGCCATGTTTGGACTTTAGCAATTAAAATTGTTGTTATAGACTGACTGACACTCTAGGTGGACTAACCCATGGCTAAAGTTGTCCGACCGAGCTGAAACTTGGTCCAAGGATATAGGAGGTGCTATTCCATTTCTTTCGAGCACAAATACCCCTATCAAAAATCCAAGGATCGAGTTTTTACAATATTTGCTCAAAAAAAATTAATTAAATAAATAATTAAACCTCCAAACTTAGGAAAATTTAATTAAAAATTAATTAATTAAAAAAAACTAACCTAGACTCAACGGAATTCCGCGAAACTTTCTATGATGTCTTGCATGGTCATTTACAATGAATTCCCTATATAGTTACCAAAACATAAGCCCACTGCAACGTCGTTCACCACTTTGGAGGACATATGTAAAGTGTGAGGGAAAAACTCAAGGGAAATCATTAAGGCTGGAAAGCCCAATGATAACCTGAGGATAAAAAACCCTCGGTGAAAGGAACTCTTCCAGTGAACCGATGCCAAGGTAACTGACCTAGACATGACTCATGCAAACCTATTACATTATTAACCCACACAGGGGTGCGGAAATTCCAAGTACAAAAATAAGTGTTGGGCCAAACATAGCCCTGTAGAACCAAGAATCTTCAATAATACTGCATCTGACGATACATCTCTTCATGGCACATGAGTTGACCACCGGTGCTAAATGGGCGGTCAACAGGGTTACTTTAAAATACATGTAAGGTCGACTTAGTTGAGATGACATGGACTCGGGGGAGATCCCAATGTGGGAACTCGACCCCACATCCTAGTTGGCGCATTCATAGAGCATGGGCGCATATCCCAATGGCCCACGCATTCCCTAACTACCCCTCAACTCCTACTCACTCCCACTCTCACCTCACATCACTCACCCTCCACTCCACATCACTTTCCTTCACCTTCCACCACTCCACATACACTACACTCATCTCCCACGCATCTACCCATTCACTAGTGCACCACTCCCTCATCACCCACGCATTTCATAAACCCTAACCCTAGCGCATGTCTACTTTGGAAATCTCACCCCAAATGTTATTTAAACAGGGTCGACCTCTCCTCAAATGAGTTCAGTTTTGTGCAGCTATTGTACTATTGTTGAATCATTTTTTAATAATAAAGACTTTGGAGTTTAAATGTTGTGGATGCTATGTGTGGATACTTTGATCTAATGCCATTTTCTTCATGAGGTAACATGCATCTTATATTTCAATTTTGTGATTAAGTTGTAAGGCTTTGAAGGTATGCTATCATACAGTAGGATAAGATTAATCTAGTTTGATTCATCTTGTTTCTTCCTTATCTCATAGACTTTTACATTGCATGCTTTGTTTTCGGTTAAACTAACATGCAAGTTTGAGCATTGTTGTGTAGGGAAGACTTTTAACAATTTTGTTGCAGGATTGAAATGTATAGTTGCAGGTTCCTCAAGCTTGGAGAAGTGACAGGTTGTTGTTTCAACCATCATCGTCCAAGAGATTCAAAGATCGAGTTCCCTCTACTCCTCATCAAAAGAACCCCATATCCCAAAGTTCCAGGCTCAAGCGGAAACTCCAAAAAAAACGATAAACTTCTTTCCCCTAGTCTCTTTCTTTGGTTGCATGTTGCTTAGAATAGCTCTAAAGTTTATTTCTAATATCTAAAGGCTGCATGCATTTACTTTCTAGATCTGATTATAAATTTGTCAAATTCAAGAACTAGATCTAGTCAAATTTAAGCAATTTTTTAGTCTATTTTCACCTAGATCTTAGACTAGGCTATTGTTTGGTTTTAATTTCATTATCAAGCTATTTAGAGGTCTTATGTTTGTTGTTTTAAAACAGAAAACAGAAGCCACTAAAAGGGCCTATGTTAAGTTTGTTTTAAGTGTCAGAAAGTCCCAAAAAATATTGATTTTGCCTTGGAATTTTTTTTGGAAAATTTCGATAAATTTTTTTATTATTTGAAACTTTTTTTCATCACTTTCTAACTTAATTTGTTTGTTGTTTTCTTGCAGCAGTAGCAGGTCCAAGAGGAGATTCTGCCAAAATTTGGCAAAATCAAGGCTCCCGGGGCACCCTGGGGGGTTTTAACTTTGTCAAACGAAGTTTTTCTTTCTTCTTCAATTTTCTTGTATTTCTTGAAATGATCCAGTTATAAGGATCCCTTTCTTTCTAAAGAGCTAAAAGCTTAAAGAGAACATTGATTCTTTGTTGTAATAGTGCAATAAAAGCAGGCCATTTGTGCCCAGTTTTCTCCATCCCCATTAGGGGGATTTGTGTTGTTGGTTTGGTTCCTTTTCTGGTGATTGATGCATGCTTAAAATCTATTAATCAAACACACAAGTCAAGTTCAACGGACACACAACAAACACTCTTAATTTCATGCATGTCAACTAAATCTTAAATCTATCATGCATGCTTAATTAGTTTTGCTTCAAGTCCTTTTTTCAATAATCTTGCAACAGTGTTTAAATTTCTAAAAGTATCTTGTAAATTTTTTTCTCAAACTACAAAGAAGGGTACTTAATCTAATTGTTGCAAATCTATATCTTTCAGTTTCAAGTGTTTGTGCAAGTATTTCAGTTACAAAGCAGGGTGTATGATTTATTTATTTCAAGCATTTATCAAGTAATTGAACCTTGCTAGCTTAATAGGACAATCTCTGAAGTTGTTAGTTCAATGGGAGGAAAACGCCCGAAAGTGACCTGCGAAGTAAGACGGGTTACCCGTGTTGTACATCCAGCACTCTCAGTGAGTTTATTGGTGAGACCATTCAGGTTTCGGTAAACTCTCAGTAAGTCCAAGCAAAGAGCTAGCCTCCAAAGAGGCCAAACACTCTTCACTAACTGAACATCAATTTACATTAATAAAATTTTCGATCTACACTGCCCACGACTCCTTTTAAGGCATTGGTTAAAAAGTATATTTATTTATCTTATATGAGCAGTATTTACACTTATGCATCTTGTCTAACTTTTTATGCTTTAAATCTTGCAGATATTGTATCCTTTGATTTATGCATGTTTTATGAGCAAAGTACTTTATGATGATGATAAATGTTAAGTGTTAATTGATCAAGTTTTAGTTTTTCAAAGCAATAAACTCCTAGATCTAAATATTTTTTGCTTTCTTAGTTTAGAAAAGCCTTAGATTATTTTTCATAGGGACTACCCTCGTTGGCTTCGTTAGGAGTTGGCCTAGACGGAGTTGAGGATCAGGTGACAGCACCTTGACTCGAAACTTGCCCCTAAGGACACACCAAGTGGATTGAAGGTTTCTTCCATGTTACCCCAGGTCTGTATTAGGACGTCAACAGGTACATACTTGCCTTGTTTTTGTGGTTGTATGTTCGTATGTGCTTCTTGCATTTTTTCATTAGTTGTAATCCATTCTTCTTGATGTAACCTTCCACGCCATATAATTTTTAAAGTTGACATTGTCAATTAAACTCTATGAACCGTTCTTCAAGGTTGGTGGTATAAGTTCCCAATTGCATCAACCATTCTACACCTAGCACTGTTTCATCTTATAGAGTGGTAGAGCATCAAATCATGTTTGTAGTTGCAATTCTTGTATTTGAGCTGAGATTTTGAGACATCATCCTACTCCCTTAATATTTTTTCCTTCAGCTACTATAATTGACAGGTCCTTGGTGGAATACACAAAAAGGTTTAGATTTTTAGTAACATTGATATCTATACAATTATGAGTACTGTTGAAATATACCAGTATTACTATGTTTTTATTTTTTAAGATTCCTTTGAGCTTTAGTGTCTTAGGTTGTGATTTCCTAGTCTTGATTGTAGGTGGAATTATGGGTTTTCCTTCCTCTTTCCTTAAAACTTGGATCTTATCAGCCTTCTTGAGATGAGGTGGAATATATTTTGCAATTGGTTGTTGTATTTGGCCCTTTTAAGTAGTAGTTTTTGTTTGAGGCACATCTTCTTCATTTCTATTTTGTTGGGCACAATAGATTGAAGCTAATGATATTTTTGGCAGTTCTTCATTATCAATCATCGGTATCTCACTTTTAAATATATTGGGTGGACTTGTTCTACCCTGACCTCTTTCATGAACTATGATCGATGAGTTCAAACTTTTGTTTGGATTGTTGTAAGTTCTAGGTGCTATGGTTGGCTCATCGTGTTTACAAGTTAGTTAATCAACTCCTTCTCTATGCTCATTAGTCATTCTTGATGCCTTGTCCTTGTCAGGCTTTGATTTGTACCCACTAGTAATTTTGTTTGCTAGGTTTGAAATCCCTACATTATTTCCATCCACTATTTTCGAATAGTGTAGTGAATTGTCCTCACATAGATGTCCTGGAATCGATTTCCTATCACATTCACAACAAATATTTCCCTTCTTTATTAATCCTATCCATCGTCTTTGGGATTCTTCGAAAATTTGTCAAATCTGCCCCTATTTCCTATTAATTTGTTAATTATTTTCCCTACTTCTTTTTTAGACTTCACAATCCTATCCATAATTTGTGTGGTGTTATTGGCTTCATCTTCATAAGGATGATAAACATCTATGTACGCTTCGTTGTTATTACCCATTTTGATGGTGGATTCTTGGTGGGCCCACTTTACCTTTACTTTAGACATAATTTATTTATTTTTCTATTTCAAGGAAAGGATAAATTTTCTTATATAGAAAAAATTGAAATTTAATTTTTTAATAACTTAACTTATAAACTATCTTGCATGGGGACCCATCCCCCCAAAAAAAACCCTAGTACCCATTGTTCCACCTTTTTGGGGACTTGGGGACCCTTAGGAAACATCCTTAAACTATTGGGGACTCCATTGAGGACTCGGGGACTTGATGGTCATCCCTAAAACGTTTCGAGCAGATTTTCGAGACGTCCCGGACAGATTTTGAGGATATTATGGGCAGCTTTCAAGGATTTTCTAGGAAGATTTTGGTGTTATTCTCAGCATATATTTTCAATTTTGACATTCATGGAAATTGATGATTGGACAATATGATCATTATTTCCATTCATTATTTTGTATTGCACTGAATCTAAATCTGTTGTACAAGTTGCATCTCAAAACATGGGTTTTGTATGATAGGTTTCCATTTGAGTTTCTAATGATTTAAATATTGTATTTTCAGCAACAACATTACAAGAAGCAAAAATTCCATGTCAAAAAAACACTTGTTCAAAATTCAAAGTTCAGAAGTCTTGTAGGGCATTATTGCCCCTTCATTCTTCTTCTCTTCTTCTTTATGCATGATCCATACCCCCATGGGGGAATTGTAATAAAATGGGTTAGCATGAGGTATTTTGTATGTAAAAGACTCATCTCCCCAACACTTTGTCATTACTGCGTAACTAGAGTGTTTTTTTTTACTGGGTTAGTTATTCCTCGCTTTTCAGCGATTTATAATTTTCTAATTTTTTTCACTCACTCCTCCAAAGTTGGAGTATGTTCTAATGGTTAGGCCTTGGTGTGTTATGTCTGAGTCTAGTGTCAATTGTATATTACCATGCTAATAATTTACCCAGAGTCTTATGGATATGCATTAGGTCCATCTAGGATTTTTTAATTGTTTTAATAAAACGTAAAATTTCCCGTAAAACGGAATTTTTACCTTGTAAATTGAAGAAATATTTAAATAAGTGGTACTAGGAGGTGTTATATGCCTTGGGGGCTATTGTTTTCTTACCCAAAATACCCCTTTTACCCTTGCACCCCATTTTCAAGAGAAATTATTGACTTTTTCTCATGAAAAAACAATTATTTTCTCAAAAAGGTGAATAAATCAGCTCCCTATTTTTAAGGAAACATGTTGAAGACATGTTTTTCACTTGGTCTTCAATTCACTTAACCTCACTGGTTGTTAGTGGCAGTTGACGGCAAGTAAGAGGGAGTTGTTGATGATTTAAGTGATGAGTTGACTCTTGTTGATGGAAATCCCAGTGTATGGTGCACCCTCCCTCTCAAGAGGTGGTGCACTCTCCTTGAGGGTGCCAATCCCAAGGAGAGATGTGCCTACCTCTTGAGAGGTCGCGCCCTCTCACTCATCTCTCTCTTGACTTGTGGCGCACTTAACTATGGTTGTCGAAGTGGTGGCATAGATCTACCCATCCATTTGGCTTATCTTTCTCGGAATGTGCACCCTCCCTCCTTAGGAAGTGCGCCCCTTTTGTTATATAATCAAGCTTTCGCTCCTATCTTTGGTTAATGAGAGTTTGGGTCAAGTTTGTTGTTGTATTGTTGTTGTAATACTTTTTCATTGGAATAAAGAAGACTTTGGAGGTCAAGAAAGTGGCTTGCATGAATTATGTGGATATTTGATATCTTGTGCTAAATATATGAGGTAAATTGTTAAGAACCAAATATCAATATAGCATAGAAAAACCTCAAAATAAGTACTCAAGATCCTATTGTTTGTCTATACTAGAGATATTTGATTTGCATGTGTGTTTCAGCTAATTATCATGCTATCCAAGTCTCTTCTATAGGTGGCACCGAATATTTAACAAGTTTTTTGCAAATTTTCTAAGCTTTACGGGTCCTCATACTTGGAGAACTAGCTGGACTAGAATGTACCTTCTACATGCTCCAAGCCTCTTGAGAACATAGTCCCTCAACATTCCACCGGGAAACTCCATAGCCCAAGAATTCCAAACTTCAAGCTTTTCTCTCTTTCTTTCATAAAATTAAAATATTTATTGGTTACTTTTCTTTGCATGCATAAGTTAGAACTACATCTTAATTATAAATGCAAAGTAGAATCAATTTTGCTTGCATGCATGCATAGATCAATATTGCACTAACAAGTTTTCTCCATTTCAATATTAGATCTAGCATAATATTTATCTCTTAAGCAATTTCATAGCTAGATCTTAAGAGTTAAAAGGTGAATCAATTTTAAGAGTTGTAATTTACATATTTGGAAAATCTTAGTGCCTATTTGTTTTCTGTCCTAAACAGCAAACAAGAGCCACTAAGAAGGTTGGCTTCTTGCTTCCTTTCTTAGTCAACTTTGCTAACTTTCACTTGGTAAAATTGTGCATAAGTCACACCTTTCGCAGGCTGTCCCAAAAGCATTTTGGGGCATCATTCCATTAAATAGCTTGCTGTTTTTGCAGGTTTCATGAACAGATAGGAGGAATTGCTGCCCAAATTTTGCCGATCCAGACCATCTGGGACCACCCAAGGCACCCAATTTTCCTTCTAATCTCATTCTTCTATCGATTTTTGTAAGTTTGTTGGTCCTTGAGCTATAAAAGGACCACAAACACTTCTAATAAAGATTGTAGCTTGAAATCTTTAGTGGGATAACCCCTAGGCCTCACATCCCCACTAGGGATAACCCACGCACAACAAAACATTTACTTCACATTTTAGATTAGCTAGCTTAACTTTCATTTTCACTTATTTCAAGTATTTTCAATTTTTGCAAAGTAACGAACATTCCCTGTAAAGTCCCTGTTATGCTCTCATCCTCGTAGGCATTTGCTTGATCTTGGGATGATTTAGAGAGGGACTTGATTTGTGTGAAGTAGTCTAACTAGGGAAAACCTTTTTCCATTATTGCTCAGTACGAGATCTATACCACCAAGCTACTTGTGAATTCAAGGGGATACTTTGAGATTCATTCTCTCCTCGTTGGAAATCCTTGCAACTTCGCTTGTACCCATTTGCAGGATAATAGTTAAGAAGAAACACATAATAGTTTAGATATTTCATTTTTACACTTACAATCTCCTACACTTGTGAGTGGATTTGCACTATTTGTCCACCTCACTCAATTAATCTAAATCCAAGTGAAACCCCTTAACTTAGAAAAACTTACCAAGAGCATTGTCCAACTCCTACAAGGATAAAACGGCTTGTTGGAATTCCCTTTCAGAGTTCAAAAACTCCATCGATCTCTCCTCTTGCATAATTGGGGGAGACTTCAACACTCACCTCAATTCAGGGGGAAAAAAAGGAGGCAATAAAATCAGAGATCCCTTCTCAGAAAATCTAATTGATTTCATCACAAAGTGGGACATGCAGGATGTCAAACCTCCCAAAGGAAAGTACACATGGAACAATAGACGATCTAGCCTCTGCCATATAGCAGCTCGTCTAGATCACTTCCTCATCAGCAACAATTTCCTTCTTTCCCCCCACGACATTTCCTCTCTTATCCTCTCCTCCGTTTTTTCTGATCATAAACCAATCTCCCTTAACTTCAAAAATCCCCAAAACTTCGGCCCCCTCCCCTTTCGATTCAACCACCTCTGGCTCGAAAATCCAGCCGTCCCCCCGATTGTTCAAAGCGTGTGATTCACCCCCTTCTCTGGATCCCCGAACTATATCTGGGAAAGCAAGCTCAAAGCGGTCAAACTAGCACTCAAAGATTGGGTGAAAACTTCGTTTACCCCACCACATCAACAAAAGCAAGAAAAAATAGAGCAACTCATGAAAGTTCAGCTTCAGATAGAAGTAGAGACGGTATCAGATGCGCTGCTGAATCAAGAAAAAGAAGCACAGTAGCACCTTTAGCACTCCTTGTGCAGAGAGGAAGAACATTGGCTGCTAAAATCTAGAAGCCTCTGGATAAAAGCGGGAGACTCAAACACTTCTTACTTCCATAAGCAAGCACAAACTCGGAGGAAAAAAAATACAGTCACCTCCATTATCTCAAATTTTGGGCAGCAACTCGATACCTTTGATCAAGTCAAAGACGAGGCTTTCCACCATTTCAATAACTTATATCAACAACCTAGCAGTGAAGGAACAAATGTAGACGCTCTTGACATGCTAGATAACATTCCAAGCGTAGTCTCTGAGCATGAAAACAATCAACTAGTCAAGGATGTTACAGAAGAAGAAATAGCAAAAGCAATTTGGGGCATGCATCCTAACAAAGCTCCTGGTCCTGACGGGTCTTCAACCAGAGTTTATCAATCCTTTTGGGACATTATCAAACGAGATTTGAAGAAAATGCTAAATTATACCCTCCACAAACAAAAAATCGGAGGAGCCACCAATTCCACCTTTCTAGCGTTAATCCCCAAAGATTCCAACCCCTCCAATTTCTCTCATTTCCGTCCCATCTCCCTTTGTAACTCCTACAAAATCCTCACCAAGATTATTGCAAACTGGCTCAAGCCACTGCATCCAAAGCTAATCTCAAAAAACAAAGGTGGCATTTTAAAGGACAAACAGATTACAGACAATATTGTGCTTGTGCAAGAAGCCATACATTCTAGCAAGAAATCTAAAGCCCCACGAATGGTCATCAAACTTGATATGGCGAATACTTTTGATCACGTCAAGCATTCTTTTCCGTTTTCAATCCTCAAAGCGTATGGGTTCTCCGAAAAATTCAATAGTTGGATCAAAGCCTGCATCAACTCGCCTTGGATCTCCCCTTTACTAAATGGGCGACCATCGCAATTTTCCAAGGCCAGCAGAGGACTCCGTCAAGGATGCCCCCTCTCCCCCTTTCTTTACATTCTCCTAGCAAACTCACTCAGCCGCAAACTAGAAGAAGAACGAAGAAAGGGAAGACTCCCTGGTTTACTTGTAGCGAGAGGGGTCAAGGAGATAAATCACTCTCAATTTGTAGACGATACTCTTCTCTTGGGGACGGCAACAATTCGCACTGCCATCCGCTTTTAGAAAATTCTTAGTTCCTTCCTCGCGGCCTCCGGAGGAAAACTGAATACAGCTAAGTGCAGGATTTATGGGTGGCATTTCCCAGGCCACATAAAAGAGCAAATTGCCAGAATTTTCGGCTTCCCCATCATCACTACCTGGAACTACTTTAAATATTTGGGAATGCCAATTATCCTTAGCTCTTATGGTTCTACAGCCTAGCGGGAAGTCATTGGGAAAATTTTAGCAAGAATACAAAGTTGGGGAGGTCGCTGGCTGAATCCTGCTGCGAAATCAGTACTTCTCAAATTGGTACTCTCTTCCCTCACCATTTTTCAATGTTCAGGTCTGTTAGCCCCCAAAGGCACTCTGGAAAAAAACTCTAGAGCGCTCTGAAGCTTCCTTTGGGCTAGAGGGAAAACGAACACCAAAAAATTATGTCTTCTGGATTGGAAACAAGTCTACCAACCCCTCAACAAAGGGGGACTCGCTATCCGGGACCCAATTCTAATGAATACTTCTCTGGGAGCAAAACTTGCTTGGCATCTAATCACAGGTAATGCAGAATGGCGGAAAGCAGCTCTTTTATCCAAATACTTAGACTCCTCAAGGTTGCGCTGTTTTGGTGGCCCCACTCCCCCTCTTCCTAGATCTTCGATCTGGCATCTCTTAAAAAATGCATGCTCTCTAATCAAAGCCAAGCTCTCCTAGGCCTCAAGGAATGGAGCGCAGATTAATGTCTGGACTGATCGTATCCTGGATCGTGAACCCCTGAACAGTCTAGATTCTCTCTGCCCTCTAAAAGACTCGTGCTACTCAAAGGGCCTTTTCATCCGTAAGGACTTCTGCCAATGGAACTCAGATGGAGAATGGATTAACTGGAAGTTGCCAAATGTTCCTGAACATATTAGTCCTTTACTCTCCACTTTCTTCAACAATATTGTCGGATGCACTCCCTCATGTTGTTCCTTATCCAATTCCTGTAGTTGGGGTGAAAAAACATTTTATGTCAAAGCCGGCTACACTTTCTTGTTGTCTGAAACTCAAGGACCCCCAACCTCCAAGATCTAGAAAGAACTTTGGTCCTGTCCCTCGTTTCCCATAGTAAATATTTTATGTTGGTTGTTGGTCCATGGTAAAATTTTAACAGCAAAAAACCTCCTAAAGCGTGGAATACAAGGCCCCTCTCGTTGCCCACTTTGCCTCTCAGCGTTTGAATCCATTCCCCACCTTTTCCTCGAATGCCCCTACTCTTCCCAAATTTGGAATCTCATTTACCTCCCCCTC
>JASDQU010101084.1:188317-203728 GCA_032191745.1 Picea mariana | reverse complement strand
GAGAATTGAAATGATCTTTTCATTTCTTGGAAACAAAGATACGCTGGCAGCTTCAAAAATAAGAAACAATTTACTCTCCTTTGGAGGCAAGTCCCTAAATTCGTTTGTTGGGAACTCTGGTTAGCTCGCAATCAAGCCATATTTCGCGAGAAGCTTCCCCCACTGCATTGCACTTTCGCTAAAATATGTGGATTAGTTTCAGAAGTCTTCACGTTCAAAGCAATTAGATATGATATGGCAGGCACTTTGGAACAAAGCGAAGAAGACTGGATCAATTACATCATGGGACCCCCAACCACATCTTTCACTTTTCCCCCACATCGAAAAATTAAAAGACAAGATTGGCAGCTTCATCTCAACAATAATGAATTTTCTCAATGGCAAAGGCAGCAACACATTTCCCTGCTTTTCTTTGATGGAGCTGCAACAGGTAACCCAGGGGTGGCAGGTGCGAGGGGAGTCATTTATGACTCCGATGGACAAAAGGTAATTGATTTTTCCTGGGGTTTGGGGAAAAACACCAATAATAGAGTAGAAACTCTAGCAGTGTACATGGGTTTAAAAATTGCACATTCACGAAGTATCTAAACTCTCATGGTGTTAGGGGACACTAAAATAGTTATAAGGGACCTCCTTGGTCTCTCAACCACTACAACTCAGTCTTCCAATGGCCTCTACTCGCGAATTAATTCTTTGAAACAACGGTTCCTTAAAGTACACTATTTTCATATTGTCCATTCTCAAAACACTGAAGCTTACCGCTTAGCCAAAGCAGAAAAATCTTTAGAATAGGGCCACCTCGTTATTAACCGCTTACCACTTACCACTTTTCTTAAGTTTCTCTTATTTGTCATAGATGCTTGGTGGACAAGCTACAACTCAAGAGTACCCAATCTACAAAAGTTTTCCATTTGAGTGTTTAGCCAAACATGTAGTTCTTTAGGATGCGAGCGCAACTAAAGTGTACTTGCAAAAATACACACTAAGAAGCACAACAAGTTTTAAAATTTCAAATTAAATTTTGAATTCATTATAAAATTATAGATAATAATTTTATGCCCCCTCACCATTTAAATTATGTATTATAATTTATTAATTTATAATTTATGACCCTCATACAAGTTGGAACCCAATTCCTAAATTACATGGTCTACGTCTACTACAATCTATGATTGTGCATAAGACAACTTCAGAAAGCAACTGGCATGGAGGCCATCACATTGAATGGGATTGACACCACTGTTACATGGAGGGTTGAGTTCGAGAGGCCTATCATGGAATCGGTCCCTGATTGGTTATAGGAGGAGGCATGGGAGGAGGTATTGGGGGAGAAGTGGTAGAGGAGGAGGATGTTCTAGAGAAGACACCTTTACAAGAGCTGACTGGAGACATTGGGAGTGGGCCACCACCTTCACGGACTCAGACAGAGCGAGGTGGACTTAGTAATAGCACCATCAGAGGATGTAAGAGTCTAGCTTCTCCTTTTTCTAGAGGACGTCAAAGTCCATCTCTAGCCCTAGGGCCTTCTTCATCTAGAGGAAAAACCATTACTAGAGCCATTACCATTGCCCGTAAAAGGAGTAGAGGGAATCCCTAGCTTATTTCTCTAATTTCATTGTAGATGACTCATGATGACGAGATACATTTATTATATTTTTTGATGATATTTAGAGGCTTTGGAATCAGGACCCAATTCAGTATTGATGTGTTAAGCATCACTAGACATCTTATATATCATTTCTCTTTTCATATTTATGTAGCAATGTAAGTTGATGTTGTTTTTGCTTTAGATGTTTAAAAATTTGAAAAAAAAATGAATATTTTTGTATATTACATCTAAATGTTTCACTAACAAGGGAAAATTTACTCGTCACACACTTGACTCCACTATTGTTTTCATGGTTATGGATGGATGATTCCTTTAAGGTGCTAAACGAACACTAGATCTGTTCTTACATGTGCATTTACGGCTATCTACGGTGAATGATCTACTGATTACTGGATTTAATTAAATATGGAATTTAATCCTCTTGCTTGCAACCTAAGTCAAATGACATGTCCCAGCCCCCCGTGTTGTGTCTCCTACGTTTCAGACACTTGTTTAGAACATGTCATGTTCAGGAGACACGCGTGAACGGAAAATAGGACACATGTCCTATTCAAAAAAGAACCTTGGTCATGTTTTCTCATGCAAGTTGCAATTGTGAGGTGTTTCGGTGTGCAACTAAGGGTTATTTGGCCTTACTAATGCTATTTAAAGAGGTCCCCACCCCCTCCATTTCACCCACCCTAGTAATCAATGGTAATATAATGTGTCATGTTCACAGGACACACGTGTCCTGAAAATAGGACATGTGTCCTGCTCAGAAGATGACATTAGCTCATGTTTTATCATGCAAGTTGCAACGGTGAGGTGTTTCGATGTGCAGGTAAGGGTTATTTGGCCTTACTAATGCTATTTAAAGAGTTCCCCACCCCGTCCATTTCACCCACCCTAGTAATTAATGGTAATTCAACAGTAAAAGTGAGTAAAAGTGACATTCTCCTTTATCTTTCATTTTCATCCTTTTACTTAAATTTTTAACATTACCATTAATTGTTTTAGGATGTTTAAGAGTGGTTCCAACCTCATTGGACTTCATATGGAGAAAGTAGAATTCTAGGTAATGTTGACCACCTATTTCAACTAGGGGTCAACCCCATGTACCATGAAGTTGTGTACCTTGGGGTACAACCTTTTTTGAAGACTTCTGGTTCTACAAGGCAATTTTAGCCCCGGCATGTCTTTTTGTAATCAGAATGTCAGCTCCCCTGTGTGGGATAATAATGTAATGAGTGGAAGCTCAGGATATCGAATATCTTGCAGGAGCATGATCTTGAGCAGTATGTGACCACAGTGATGGAGGAACCCACCTCTAATGCAAGAAGAGCGGCCTTCAAGAAGAGTCAAGCAAAGGCCAAGCGAATCATCTTTGACTCAATAAAAGAAAGTACAATGCCAGCAATGACTTCGTTAATGACTGCCAAGGACTGTATGGATACCTTGGTAAATTTGTATGAGAAACAGGCACCAAGTCAGAAGAGAACACTTAAGCACAAGCTTAAGTA
Source organism: Picea mariana (assembly GCA_032191745.1). Lineage (NCBI taxonomy): Eukaryota > Viridiplantae > Streptophyta > Pinopsida > Pinales > Pinaceae > Picea > Picea mariana. The sequence goes on along the minus strand of JASDQU010101084.1, from coordinate 200,620 downwards.
TTTGAAGATTGAGAAAGGTGAATCAGTAGCATCTTCTTGTTCCAAGATAGCCCAGATCAAAGATCAGCTTTTGGTCACAGGTGTCACAGTGGATGATGATGACTTAGTGCAGGCCATATTTGATGGTCTTCCTTCTTCATGGGAGACCTTCTTATCCAGTGTGAGCGGGAGAGAGATTCATCCCACGTCTAAGAGGTTATGGCATGATTGCCTCCAAGAGGAGAGTCGCACTGCTACCAAGAGCGACCTAACCAAAGAAGAGCATTCAGCATTAACATCAAGAGTCAAGGGAAAGAAGAAGGTCACTTCCCAGAAAGACTCTCAGAAGAAGTCAAACACCAAAGGTATGTTCAAAGGCAAGAGTAATGATACATCTAAGATTAAATGCTTTAGTTGCAATAAGTTGGATCATTTTGCTAGAGATTGTTGGTATAGGAAGAAAATCCAAGGAAAGGGAAACATCATACCTCAACTGATGAGGATGATGAATCCAAAAGAAAACAAAAAAGTCCTTCTAATGAAAGAGAAAATAGAAAAGAATATTACGTAGTTTTTGCTTTATCTAATACAGTTATCACAGGGTCAAAAACATGGTTAGTAGACAGTGGTGCATCAAAGCACATGACAGGGTACAAGGAGATCCTCTTAGATTTCAAGACAAATCTTTTGCAAAGCAAGTTGAGCTTGGGGATGACAAATGTTACAAGATAGAGGGAGTAGGCTCTATCTCCTTCAGATTAGAATCTGGGGCTAAGCTTCATGTTAATGAAGTATTATATGTTCCAGGGCTCAGGAAGAATCTACTATCAGTTGCAACCCTTGAGGACAAGGGATATTGGGTGATCTTCAAGGACAGGAAGGCATTTTTGTGGGCTAAAGGTAGCCACTTGAGTACAACAGAACCTATTGGGTCTCGCAGAGGAGGATTGTATGTTGTGACAAGACAGTCAGTTCAGGCATTAGCTCATGATGTGACCAGCTCCAACGAGTTATGGCACAGAAGACTTGGACATCTTCATTACAAAGCACTTCCGGATCTGTAGAATATGGTATGTGGCATGCCCTCTATTTCTCTTAGTAAAAATGAAATTTGTAAAGGATGCATGCTAGGTAAAAATATAAAGAAAGTATTTCCTAGCAGTGAGAGCAGAGCTCGAGGCATCTTAGATCTAGTTCATTCTGATGTATGTGGTCACATGTCATCTCCCTCACTCAATGGTTGTTTGTATTATGTCATTTTTATTGATGATTACTCAAGAAAATGTTCGAACTATTTCCTTGAAGGAAAAAGTGACACATTTGATAAGTTCAAAGAGTATAAAGCCTTTATTGAAAAGCAGACTGGGAAACATATCAGAACCCTTAGAACAGACAATGGAGGAGAGTTTGAATCTCTCCAGTTTGAGGATTTCTGCAAGGAAGCAGGAATCAAGAGACAGTTGACGTTGCCATATAACCCTCAGCAAAATGGTGTTGTTGAGAGGAAAAACGAGACAATTTGTGAAGCAACGAAAGCCATGATGTTTGACCAAGATCTGCCAAATCTTTTATGGGCAGAAGCTACCTCCACTGCTATGTATATTCTGAACAGGCGTCCACATGCTATCTTGAAGGACAAGACTCCTGAAGAGGTCTTCTCGAGGATCAAGCCTAAAGTGGGGCATCTAAGGATATTTGGATGTCCTATATATATTCATGTCCCTAAGGAGAAAAGGACAAAGATGGAACCCTTAGGTAAGAAAGGGGGTTTTGTGGGGTACAGTGAGAACTCCAAGGCTTATAGGATATATGTACTAGTCAGAGGCAGATAGAGGTAAGCAGAGATGTGACTTTCCATGAGGAAGCCGCATTCAAGAAATCCAAAGAGCTACAGCAGGAATCAGAAGCAGTTCAGCCAGCTTCACCCTCTTCTGAAAGTGAAGAGGCAGGTGATCAAAGGGAGGAACCTCATGAAAAGCCAAGTGATGAGCCCCTAGAACCTGTTGAAGAGTTGGAAAGTGTTAATGTTTAAGCCATTATTATAGATGTTTTCATTTCATTAGATAACAATAGCATAATCCAAGATCACTAAGAAATACACAATCACAAGAGACACAGCATTTATCCTAGGAAACCCTCTAGGGGAAGAAAACCCAGCAAAACTTCCTTAATATAGATAGCCAATACAATGCCAAGAGATCGCTACGCTAAAACAGAAAGTCCTCTCCAAGATATGCGCCACTCTCTCTCTCCTTTGCCGGTAACAGATCAGAACTTGTCTCTCAAACTGAGCAAGTGAGTTGTTATCAAATGAGGCGCTAGCCTCCTTTATTTACACAAGTTCTGGCACGTGTGAAGTGTCTCTTCACTGGCAGGGCCGACTTCTCAATCTGGGTGGGTAAACCCACCTTTATTATATTTTTGGGTCTCTTAATTAACTGCTGGAGTCTACTTCTTATTCTGCCTATTACAATTGTCTTTTGACCAATCCGCAAAAGGGGATTTGGTCCTATTCCAATATCCGACATGGTCAATCCACAATGGGGATTGATCCTATGAATAAAATATCAATAATAATAAAAATACTCTTTGCAGTTACATTATTTCAACAGAAAGAACTCTTGAAGAACCTCCAACCAAAAGGAAGTCGAGATGGTGTAAAGAAACAGTGCAGGAAGCAGAAAAGATAGTTGCTCCCAAAGGAACTTTCAAGGAAAGTAAGAGGCCTCATAGGTATGGAGGCTATGTTGCATTGATGAGCAGCATTAGTGATTTTGAATCTTCTTCATTTGAAAAAGTATATAAATTACAAGTATGAAAGGATGCCATGCTTGAGGAATACATGTCTATTCTAAAGAACAATGTCTGGGACATTGTGCTGAGGCCAAAGGACAAATCCGTGGTCTCTTCCAAATGGATCTATAAGATCAAACATGCAACCGATGGGAATGTGGAAAAGTTCAAAGCAAGATTTGTAGCCAGAGGATTCACTCAGAAAGAAGGAATTGACTACGACAAGACTTTCGCCCCTATAGCCAGGTATACCTCCATTCGACTTATTATTGCATTAGCTTCAGTTCTTATTTGGAAGTTACATCAGATGGATGTAAAAAACAACATTCTTGAATGAAAAGATTGAACGTGAGGTCCTTGTGAAACAACCAGAGGGTTTTGTACTGCATAACAAAGACACTCATGTATGCAAGCTAAGGAAGGCCTTGCATGTGTTGTTGTTGTTCATATAAGATATGATCGATGTATTATTACAATGATGAGTGTTCCATATATAGGGAACATAAGGTGACCATCCATAAAAGGATGCGTCCCTTGAATAATCAATAACTATTTGTTATTATTATTTACTTATTATATACTATAGTTAATAATCAATTAATAATTATATTATTAATTATTATCTTTAGAGAATGTCTTCCCGATGTTGTCCAAACATCAACACTCCCTCTCAACGAGGGAGACATTCTACAACATGCCACTCTTATCTTTGAAGTATACAAACTTCACCCTAGACTCATGACACTTGTCTTTCAGTCTTGGGGGACATCTCTCTCCCACCTAAACTGAGGAGAAACTCCTTCTGTGGCTCTCCCTCTGAGCCAATTAAATCTCTCTAAGATTAGGCTCACTTTGGGTCCACATGTAAAAGCATATAACATCTTGAGTCTTTATCATTCCTTGTCAAATCACCATGACTAGGACAAAGACTACACCAGGATCTTTCACCACAGGCACACACCTATGAGTGAATGTCAGCTTGATGCTAACTGACATGTGGAAATCACTTCAAGCACCTCGAGTCCATATTATTCCTTGTCATGATCAAGGAAGGATTACGTCTAGGCCCATTTACCACAAGTGCACCTTTGTGATAAATGTATCCTATCTCCCTTGGTCTGCAGCCCAATCTAGGAGAAGTTATGCCCGATGTTGAAACATCAACACTCCCTCTTAGCTAGGGAGGTATCTTTCCATAGTAGTACACAACTACTGTCCAGAGACACGCAGTCTCCGCCAGTGGTACAAAACCACCATAGTAGTAAAAGATTTGTCACACATGGCGCTCCCATGTGGACTTCTAGAGGCTACTCCCTCTAGGAACACTTAGGGTCAACTCCCCATAGTGTGAGACATCAAGGGTCAACTCCCTTGACATGTCCTCATGTTCTCTGAACATGGGACGATGGGCTATAAGCCCAAATGCACTTATTCCTTCTCGAATAAGTGTTCCACTTATCCCTTCTCGGATAAGTGTCCTCACAGATCAACTCAACTCAATTCACAAAGGAGTACTATCTGGAGAAAGTTTGTCACGTGGCACTCCATGTGGACTTCTAGAGGCTACACCTCTAGAAACACTAGGGTCAACTCCCATAGTGTATGACGTCAAGGGTCAACTCCCTTGACATGTCCTCATGTCTCTCCACATGGGACGTTGGGTTATAAGCCTAACTGCACTTATTCCTTCTCGAATAAGTGTTCCACTTATCCCTTCTCGAATAAGTGTCATCACAAATCAAATCGACTCAGTCACAGAGGAGTACGATCTGGAGAATGTCTCAGGAAGCTGCAAACATCAACAATCCCTCTCAGCGAGGGAGTCATTCTCTGCCACACCAAGTCTGTCACGAAAGTACTTAAACTTCATCCTAGTTTGGTAAGAATATCAGCAACCTGTTCATCTGTAGGAAGGTACTACACCAATAATTCCTTCCTCTGCACCATGTCTCAGATGAAATAGTACTTAATCTCAAGGTGGTTCAATTTGTCATGAAATACTGGATTATCAGAGATCTTCACACAACTTTAGTTACCATAATAAATAATGGTGGAATTCAGCACATGTTCGAATAAATCTGCACGGAGCTTGTGAAGCCACACTACTTCACAGACTGTCATACTTAATGCAAAGTACTCTGCTTCTGTTGTGCTCAAGGCCACATAAGTTTGTTTCCTGCTACACCAAGAAACCATGGAAGATACCAAAGTGAAGCAACACCTAAAGGTGCTCTTTCTTTCCACTATGCTCCCTGCCCAATCAGAGTCAATATATTCCTGCCATATCATATCAATACTGGAAGTATATCTCAGACCATGTCGAACTGTGCCTCGCAAGTATCTCAACACATGCTTCATAGCAATCCAGTGTGTCTATATCGGCTGACTCATAAACTGGCTAATTGCACTCACTGCATAGCAAATATTTGGTTTGGTGTAGCCGTTGGGCTTCAAGTTCAGCATCCCAAACTCATTCAATATCTCAACTGTGTACTTCCCCTAACTCAGGAAGATTTCATCAGTTCTCTGCTAGACCTCTAGTCCCAAGAAGTAGTGCATCATACCAAGGTCCTTCATCTCAAACTTAGAGGCCAATGCATACTTGCATTCAACAATACGGCTCTCTATATCGGTGAGGAATAAATCATCAACGTAGAGGACCAAAATCAGGGACTCACCATCAACAGTCTTGTAGTACAGGTTGTGATCGACAACACTTTTGATGAAGCCCAAAAGCTTGAGGTGGTTGCTTGAATCCATACAAGGCCATCTTTAACCTACACACATGGGACTCCTTCTCATGTATCACGAAACCATCTGGCTGCTCGATGTATACTTCTTCCTTAATCTCTCCATTGAGAAAGGTTGTCTTTACATCCATCTGATGTAGTCTCCAACCCATGGTTGTTGCAAGGGAAATAATCATCCAGATAGAAGTGTATCGAGCAACAGGAGCAAATGTCTCCTCATAATCTATTCCCTCCACCTGAGAGAATCCTCTGGCAACAAATATCGCTTTGTGCTTCTTGATACTCTCGTCAACTATGTGTTTGATCTTATCAATCCACTTGGAAGTCACTACAAACTTCCCTTCAAGTCTTGGAACAATATCCCACACATCATTCTTCAYGATGAACTGATACTCCTCCATCATGGCATCTCTCCATATTGGATGACTAGTTGCCTCCTCATAACAGGAAAGCTCAAAATGAATGATGTGGCTCATAGCTGTGGCATAGCATGAATATCTCTAAAGTCTCTTGCTCTCTCGGAAGGTACAATGAGGATATGCATGTCCTTCTACCTCCTGCAGAGTCAGACGAGTCCATGCAAGTATCTTCTCACCTACTGCAATATCTCTAGAAACATTAACTAGAGCTACAAGATTAATGGGATCAATTGGATCAATTTGATCAATCTCCATGTGAGACCCTCTAAATCTCTTAAAGGATACCTCCTCTCAAAGGCAACATCTCTGCTCACCTCAATCTGTCTCTGACCAGGTATGTAGATCTGATATGCCTTCGAAGACTCGTTGTACCCCATAGATGTACCCTTTATGCTTGAAGGGTCTAGCTTGATCCTTTTCTCCTTGGGTACATGAATGTATACTGGACACCCAAATATCCTGAAGTTTCCAACCTCARGCTTCACTCCGGTGAAGGCCTCCTCGGGAATCATGTTCCTCAAAGTCTTATGAGGACTTTTGTTCTGTGAATGGTTGTATCCATGATCACTAGAACTGTCTCTGCAATCTGGTATGATCCCGTCATGAAGGTATAATGCTCCTGGAATCTGAGCATAATGTCTAGGAGTGTCTCTCCTTGACATCATGTTGGAAGTTCTTGCCCTCCATGTCTTCCTCTCTGCATGAGCCAACTGGCTCCCTCTTTATAAAAGAACACCTATCCAAAAACGGTCGCTGCCACACCAACCATGCTTTTGTTCCCTATGTCTTTTAAGGATCTCCACTCTAAATGAGAATAAAGACAAGGAGAACCACCATTCTAGCTAAAATGATGAATGTGGGTAAACTGGAATCACTTCATTTCTTAGTTGCCCGGAATGTAAAGAGAGTAAGGCTCAACACAACAACAATACTTAGAATAGTCGATTCCATTGTCATCCTCTATGGCCACCACTTGTGCCACCTATTTGATACCTCTTCGATCATAATAACGAATAAAGCATTATTGCCATCAAATCCAAACAATATAGTTATGGTCTGCCACCAAAATAATTCAACCAAACAATATAGTTTCGGTCTATATTTCTATACTATGTTGAATTTGTAAGTGGGCGATCATCCTTCTCATGTGTAACACTCCCAAGCTTTCAGTGCATCCCAAAGCGTTGGTGGAAACCTTTCAACTCATTTGATTGCAGCGATTCGTTTCCGAGGCCCGGGCACGAACTGAGATTTGTTATAAGATGAAAAAGTGCACCCAATGCAGCATCTCGTAGTACTCAGTCCCCATCCCAAAATGTTGGGATCCCATCAACAGACATCGACTTGACTTGGGTCGTAATCTCTTTGTCAGGCTCACGCAATGGCTCTACAAATGCCATTTTTTCAGTTCTATCAGTACCAAAAATAAGATCTGGCCTCTGAAGGCGATTATATGCATTCATGGCATCCATGTGTGTACAAAATGCATTGCCAAATATGTCAACAGAACATCGTTGTGGTTTATCACATCCGGTAAAACCAATCATGTTATTTGCCTGATCGTTGGGGTGCACCGGCCATCATGCTCTCTCCATCTCTGGGATGTGTCGACGCTCTTGTTCATATATATGTTTTGGCAGGTGATGCATTATTGCACATATTGCGTAGAAATTATGTAAGGGTTCCTGAACACTAAGGCTCAGGTATGCTTGATCCAAGTTTAGATTAAGAATATGGAAGCTCGTGTTCAAAATTTTCATTCTTTTGTATTTCCACAATGCAACACAACCAAATTAGTGATGATAAATCACTTGATTCCAGGCACAGCATTCTTTGCGAGATAACCTAAAAACACCATGCATGAACCTCGCAACCGAATCCTCCAAGGTTCTACTAGAACTAGCAGAAATCATGAAAACCATGACCCGAAGCACGAGAATAGATCTCATGATCGATCGCTTGAACAAAACAGTGAAGGAATCACATATTTGTTTGGTGTTCTAACCAAAGGTGTTGATAGACAATAAAAGGTGGGAGATCGTGGAAGAAACCCCCCAACACAAATTCGTTCCATGAACAATGGCGGCAACAACCCCTCGCCTGGATATATCTCTGGATCATACACATAGACATTGTTGTGCTCGAATCTATCTATTCGAGCATCGATAACGTATAGTCTCCTTGATCCATAATGGCTTATGCATCTTGATCCAGGTGTTGTAGCTAACACCAACCACTCTTCATCATTGAATGCGCCAACTCCAAATCTTGGTGCCCTAGCTTGCATTGGCATCTGTGTCCCAAAGATACCAGAGAGACTGTCTAAATCCGTTGAATCCAATGAACTGGTCGTTGAACAAGAAGCAACTTTCTTACAAGATCTTGGGCCCTCCTGTGAGAGAGTTAGCCCAGTCCTACTCTAGTACCATGTTGTTGTTGTTCATATAAGATATGATCGATGTATTATTACAATGATGAGTGTTCCATATATAGGGACCATAAGGTGACCATCCATGAAAGGATGCGTCCCTTGAATAATCAATAACTATTTGTTATTATTATTTTCTTATTATATACTATAGTTAATAATCAATTAATAATTATATTATTAATTATTATCTTTAGAGAATGTCTTCCCGATGTTGTCCAAACATCAACAGCATGTTCTTAAGCAGGCTCCCAGAGTTTGGTATGATAGGATTGATGGCTTTCTTAAAAGCCTGGGCTTTCAGAAAACTGATGTTGATGTGAATCTGTACTTCAAGGTAAGAGGGAACCAACATGTTATACTAATCATGTATGTTGATGATCTCTTTCTGAAAGGAGATGAAGGGCTAATAGCCTGGTGTAAGAGGGAGCTAATCTCATAATTCAAGATGAAAGACTTAGGCTTGATGCATTACTTCCTAGGATTGGAAAATACATAGTGGATGTAATCATCAAAATGACAATCACCAGGACAATCTGTAATCATTTTACTTTCTCATGGGAATAATTACCTTGATATATTTCAATTTCATGGTGCATGGTTGAGCTGAATCAATTCCTTAAGAAAATCACACTTAAACATGTTCATTTCACTTGAGCGATTTCCACCTTGTAACTTGAATTAACTATAGCCTAAGCTTCCACCACTAATAACAATGAATGGGCTTAGTTAATCCTTTAGGGATACCCCCTAGGCTAGGAATCCTTTCCCTAGTCTGAAGTGACAGGCAAGGCCACTGAGGTGACAATTGGTGGCTTGCCTAGTAGTAGCCTTTGGGTTCTTACCAATGGTGCTTGGGACCTTTACACCTAGTGAGAAATTGGACGGTAACAAGTCTTACAACATTGGATGTATAGATAGTCACCATTCAAGATGGGAAGAAGAATAATGACTATGTATGAGCAATAATCCAAAGGGGAAAATACAATTAGAAAAAGTGATATATAATTGACTTAAACAGCGAATTTATCCAGCAGTGTTACTCAAGGAATCTGAGTTGATGGTTATGAAAGGCCCAAAGAACTAAATCAAAGATGTGGGTTTGCTGATAAACGGAATCGGCTCTATCATCTTGTCCATGGATACCATAATAGACTTTGTAGGAGAAATTGGGTCTCTCAAAAACATGGTCAAGCATAGGAGCAATTCATATTTTCAGAGAAGGATGGATTCCAAGTTGAGATCGATCAAAGGGTATAAGACCTGGAATAAAAATATATGAAGACAATTCATTAGGAAATATGTCGAAGTGTGGGAAAGGAACATGTTAAAGTCAACTATTCTTAAGCAAAAGAATGGAAGTATCATATCCATTGAAGGAGCAAGAGAAGCATCTTTGCATTGCCAAGAGCAAGGAGGTTTGTGAAATTATCCTTGGAAATGTGCAACAATTTGAAAAGTTGTATGGAGTAGTGCTCAACTTGCTACAGAATTCAACAAGAATAGGTGCAAACATTGGAAACAAGGAAAAGCTATAGTGCCACTTATGCAATATTAGTATCAAGAAATAATTTTATTTTAAGGAATAGAACTAACATATGGAGAAGGTCTAGGTAAAATTAATGCAAGTGTAAGATAATTCAAAGGCATGAGCAGAGGACAATAATGTATGTTTTCTTGTAGATCTTGTAAGACAACCAACGTGTTGATAGGATCCTTAGTGTTTGGAGGGTCATAAATTATAATTATACATGAACTATAGGTTAGTTGAGAAAGAAGTTATACAACTTGTTGCATGGCATATAAAAGAGGCCCATGTTCATGTATTTGATGACTCCTTTTAAAAAGTCATGCATTCTCCTTATGTCTCTCCCATGTTACGATTGTATATCTTTAATTTACCAACAATGTTATCAAAGAGATATCATATAATCTAAGTCATGTAAAATTTCTAGATCCAATATCGAGAAAGAGGGTTCCAAGAGAGAGAACAAAAGAAAGATAAGACACTATAAAAAAAAATTGTTGACTGGGGAAATCAGCAACTAGTCGGCCATGTACTCGCATGACACGTGGTCATGTTATCCGACTGCTACCACTATAACCCCAAGCATGCCAACGCAACCCCTCATGTGGGACACAAGGCTAGTCGAGATAATCGAACCGATGACTTCACATAACAGAGTGCCTTAACAATGCACTCCATCACCGACTGTTCTACACCTCGGGGGAAAGAAAAACTATATTTTAAATGGAAAGGATTTTGAATATTTATAGAAAAAGGGCTTTGATAAGTTAGTTTAAAACCTTTAGAACTTTGGCAATTTTTTCTCAAAAGAAGAGGGAAAAGAAGAAATGCACTCAAGCAACCCGACCATGGCATAGGACATAGAAGAATTTCAGCAAAATGGGAGCCATACATCATGAACAAGGAGACCACGATTCTGTCAACACACCAGAAGAATACAACCCCATCAACACACAGAGGAGAAGACGAGCTTGTATCAAATCAAAACATAGAAGAACTATGAGGAACATTGAAATAAAATGTAGGCACAACCATACCAACCCAACAAATAAATAACCCACACAACACAACAAGCCTACGAAAGAAGCAAGCATGTTAAATCATGTAGTAGAGTGCCCTACCCAAACCAGCAGAAGCAGAGCAGATTTGCATGAAGGAGTGTAATGATCCCAGGCCATTATGCAAGGATCATCACGGTTTTGGGTGTCTTTTTAAACTTTTTCTGAGTGAGGTATTTCGTCAAACACTTTGTTGTCCTACTTGTTTAGATGTGTTTAGTTGTTGAATGGCCTCTTGATTTCGGCCTTAGGGTTTACTGATGTGTTTATATGAATGTTTGCAGCAAATAACAAGAAGAGACAACCATGGAACATACCTCAACCATATGCAATATGATAGACAAGCCAAAACATCTCAAACTGCTTTTATTCATGAAATAGAGAAACCTGCTACAATGAAGATGTCGATCTAGAATGCTCAACAGATGGCCAAGAAGATAGACAATAGAGCTACTACAAAATGCTCTCGACAATACAAAATAAGCTTCCAAAGGATGGATAAGAGATGAAGACCAATGCCACGTTCTGCTGGATAGCTGAAGCTCCTCAACAATTCGGCCATGTTGCCCAAGATGTCCAATCACCTCAAGAAAGATGCCAAACAGTAGATCGGGTGATGGCAAGAACAACCCAGGTGCCCGAATCTCCAAGATGCCTCTCAAACCCTGTAGATCTGAACTCCTCCACTGAATGGTGCGCCCCACTGGATGACTGAAACCCTAATAATTCGGCCCTGATGAAGGAGGCCTCCAAATGCTCTGAAACTCCCCAGGAATATAGATCCGGACACTGCAAGTCACTAGGTGAAGTCTCAGGGTCAGATCTGAAGTGTAACCCCTCCAAACTAACTAGATCTGAATCTCAAAAACGCCCTCCTTCTCTTCAATTCGTCCCACTACTCTAGGAAATAATCTGAACCATAAAACTCTCTCAGAAAGCACTAGGAATGATGGTGAAGACCCTGCAAGAAGAACCCAGGTGATAGAATCTCCAAAAACCCTGCCAGCCACATGCAATGAACTTCCCTCAATGGATGGTGCACCCCCCTTGCTGGAAACCCTCAAATGGTGTGCCCTCTCTCTACCTGCACATACAACTGATGTAGAACCCTCCTGCAACTGAGTAGATCTGGAACTAGAATGGTGTGGGAGCATATTCATCTCTGAGACCAAGATTGGGACAAGTTAGGTGGAATCTTTCACCACCGAATCGTCCTCTAGGGTTTGTTAAGTCAAAACCCTCAAAACCCCCAATGTTGGGCTCACTAGCTAGAAGCCAGATATCAAAAGATAGAAAGACATGAATAATAGAGTAGAGGCCCTTGCCTTCCTTTTATACTTTTTGGCTC
>JASDQU010101084.1:163371-179886 GCA_032191745.1 Picea mariana | reverse complement strand
TAAAAGCCTTAGTATATTTGTTAGGGACTACCCCCCTTGGCTTCGCTAGGAGTTGGCCTAGACGGAGGAGTTGAGGATTAGGTGACAGCACCTTAACTCTCACTTGCCCCCCAAGGACACACCGAGTGGATTGAAGATTTCTTCCACGTCTCCCAAAGGTGTGTATAAGGCGGCAACAGGTGCTTCATCCTGCGTAGTGGGTTCTACTTTTTCCATAGGTTTGTGTTGCTTTTGCTTGTTGGGATTTTTCTAAGAGGGGGTTTCTTCAATATGGATCAATGGGACTTTGAGCTCTGCTTTTGGAATGGTTTCCTTTTGGCCAAGTTTCAAACTGGCTTTTCTGCTTCATTCTCTATTTTTATCAACAGGTGGTTTGCATTAGCACCGTTCCACCATGTAGGCTTTCAATTAGGGTTCCTTTTGGCATGGGGTCTACCATGCTTCGCTTCCCATGGGCATGCACAAGTTTGCGACTACGGAAAAAAGAGATCAAGAACCTTGAAACAAGATTGATAGTGGAAGTTAGCGTGCTCATAGTCGAGCTTCTATTTCCACACATATTCACCTGCATCAAGCTAAATCTCTTCAAGAAGGCATTTTAAGAGATTCATTTCAACACAAATCCTTGCAAAGGTCGTGCACCATCTTTCCATTATTTCAAGGCTGTAGTAATGGAAATTGTTGATGCCATTTCCAATCCCAATCAACATCTCAAAAGGCCAGAATTGTAGTGGAAGGTTAGGGATCCTTTACCCAAAACGAAGTCGATATTAAACAAACCACTAAGGGGTTAAAGATAAGGTACCAATGCTTCATGCAGAGACCCACAAATCACCAAACATAGGGGCTAGAGTGGAGAATAGTGTCCCTATCAGCCGCTACATCAAATTCAACAATGAAAAAATCCCAAGCACAAGGGTAGATATAAACCTCCTCCAATAGTAGGGGATTCCAGCTTGAACAACCCAACTACGCAAATGTGTCAATCTAGGCCACAGGGCAACAAATCGATAAATAAGTCCATGCTTCTAATATAAATCAATTAGGCACTTAACAAACTTAGCCACAACGATAATGGGAATGAGGGAAACCTTTTCTAAGGAAACAAAGCACTAGGCAAACCAATGTCAATCTAAAGAATAATTTTGGGGGGATGCCCAGGAGTCCCCCTTTAGAGGGGATGCATCCAGAAGCACCCCTTTTCGAGGGGGGATGCCCAGGAGTCCCCCTTTAGAGGGGATGCATCCAGAAGCACCCCTTTTCGAGGAGGGATGCCTAGAAGGGGGCTTCCATCTTGAACAACCTAATTGTGAAAATGTGTCAATCTCGGCCACAGGGCAGCAAATTGATAAATAAGTCCATGCTTCTAATATAAATCAGTCTGGCAGTTAACAAACTGAGCCACAACGATAATGGGAACGAGGGAAACCTTTTCTAAGGAAACAAAGCACTAGGAAAACCAATGTCAATCTAAACAATAATTTAGGGGGGACGCCTAGGAGTCCTCCTTTGGAGGGGGGGCATCCAAAAGCACCCCTTTTCGAGGGGGGATGCCCAGAAGCACCCATTTTGGGGAAACGTGCCCCCCACACTAGGGAAACACACTCCCCTGCGTCTCCCCATGTTTCCCCAAAAGGGGGACATGGGGAAACGTTTCCCCAGGAGCCCTCCCATCCCAAGTGCGTGGGAAACGTGGGGGGCCTGGGGGACACATCGTCGTGCAACACTGGTTAGAAGATGTAATGATGATGTATTGAGATATTGATGTGCTTTGGCTTGGCCTTCTCATTGTTGTGCCATAAACCACAAATATCTACTTTGGCATGGCCTTCCCATTGTTGAGCCATATGATCCATTTATATGTACTTTACTTGATTCAGATATGGCCTTGTGTATGCTCGAATCATGAGAGAAAGGATGATTATCTTACCTTTTATTGTGTTCGTAGGTGATTTCCTTTTCCTCTTTCTCCCTTGGCTCTTGACAGTCCATTTTGATGGAGGATAAACATAATGTATTTTGGCCATACTCTACTCACCTCATACATTAAGGCGCATTTATTATCACTAGGACTTTGGCTTGCATGTACCAAGTAGTGATATTCCCGAAATGCATTGCCAGGTCGTCTACTCAGTATGGAATTGAAGAAATGTCCCAAAATTTTGGTTGATTATAAGATTTCCTTGGCTAATTTAGCTTGAGTGCATTTCTCCTCAGAAGGCACTTGATCATGCTTAAACAAGGCCCAAACTTTTGCGCCCCCCTTTGATATGATCAAACTTGATCAGGGAGTATGCCAACGCTAAATTAGACACATTTTATCACTCATTGTGCACCTAAAGCACGGATATTTTGGGAGGACTCTAGAATGTAAAGCTTGCTCTTATCTTAATGAAGAGCCTTAGATGTTGTCTTTGAAAAACTAACCAAAAAATGGAATCTGTCATAGCAACTCCAATAGGCAACAATTCCAAAGTGGACCTATTCTTCATGTAAAAATCCTAGGGGGAATCCTAATCCTATAAAAGGGACTCCTTCCTACTTATTAGGATGCTTTTGGACATTCTAGAGTGCCAAATTCATAAGAGTGTGATTGTTGATTCTTCTCATTCGAGGGATAGCACCACTTGCACCTTTGCTTCTACTTGTTGATTTCGCTTGTGGATGATTGAGAGGAAGATCTTGGAGACCATTGGAAGAGCTTTGACAAGAGAAAGCCTTACAAGGAACGAACCCAAGGAAAAAATATTTGGAGCCATCTCATTCATATGCAAGGTATGGATCCACCATTGTAAATATTTTCTTCTTTTAATAGAATCTCCTTTATTCCCCACCCCATATTTGCTCGCATTTGATCAGTTATCATTCATTTGCTTTCATTGAATCTTACAAATAGATTAGAAGGGTTTCTTTCTTGTTTAACTAAGCTAGATCTAGGTTTTAGCAATTGTAGAGTAGGGAAAGTGTTTCTTCTCATCTTGTGCACAAGTTGCTTGAGGCTAACCCTCCTGCACCTACTCCTCTAGCTCAACTTGGAAGACTCTTCAACAATTGCACATTGCAAGGTCTTTTCCCCTCTCAAAACCCTAGCTTACATTTCTTGCTTGCTTTGCTTGATAGAGTGAAACTCCTTTATTTTCTCATTTATCACTAATATGCCAATCTACTAGCAGGAATCGTGTAATAACCATCGTACCAAAATTTCTATCAACAATCTTGTGGGGGGAGAAGCATCTATTCAGCAACCCTTCAAGTGAAATGGGTAATCTGAGATATGGTGGCTAGTCGTGTTCAAGCACATTCCACTCAAATTGACTCTTTCGGAAGCAAATTGCTAGACCTTGAATGATCTTAGATATCCATCTTTATCAAGAAAGGCAGTTCCTTTGGGAGATTTTCTCAGCCATTGAAAGGCTTGAGCGCAAACTTAGTCATCTAACAAAGCTAAACCCACATGCTCATCATTTCATGCAACTAAATGCACAGCAGTATTAACAATCAATCAACATAGCAATGGATACCAACATTGTTGCTGCAGCATTTTGGATTAGGAGCTGCTATACATCAAGGGGCAACACATGCCACACCTGAGATGCCACTGGGGCTACCCTTGAACCAGCAAAACAATTGGCCCAACAATTTTGGTGAACCATGGTTGCCCCTCTCTATGTAGCTATGATGGAGATAAGGAGACCATTTTTACTTGCTTTTCTCATATCTTTTCTGATAACGAGGATAGGACTATAGCATAAAACATTTAATATAGATTTAGAAGTCTATTTCTGCTATGCTGATACTAGTTTTTCAATAGTTCGTAAATCCATGTCTTGCTTTGGTTCTATTAGCACACTTTTTCACCCTCCAATCTGAGCTGATATAACAGAAAAAACAGCGATGAAGAAGGTACTAATTCAGGGAGAGAATGCCCCATATTGTTACGGGAAAGCCTCCTCTCCGTTCGGGCTAGTGCCTACGAACCTCAGGGGGGAGTCCCTAGGTACAGTATGCTGATTTGTAAGCTGATTTTCTGCAAAATAACACCAAAACAGCTACAAAAAGGCTTTGGACAGCATGTAAACACACCACCAAAGTGTTAGGAAAAATAGTTTCAAAGTTGCTTGGAGGGATACTGCAATGTTGGCACAAGAGAGAGGAAAGAAAGAAGAAAAAAAACCACTTAAAAGATAGAGAGATATCATAGTGAACGGTAAGAACTACTAATCAATTTGCAAGAGTAAGAACAAGATACCAATAAGAAGGAAAGTTCGTCAAAACACAACACTTGTTTATTGTAGGCTTGCCAAAGAGTTGATTGTACCACAATTGAAATGTCCCCCACCTCTTGATGAAGAGGTCTGGGAAGACTTAGTGGTCTAGGCATCCCCACTAGACCATAGTCTCACACACATGGGGAAAAGTCAACCAAACTAATGTTATATTTTGAAGTTGACTTGGGAAAAAGGGCAAAAAGTAACTCAATGAAGAATTAGAAGTTGGAGGTTGAGTTAGGAGTTGAACCTAGGGGTTAAACTAACTCAACAAGAAAACAGAAAAGAGGTATAAAAGAAAGGCTAGGGCGCACCTCATATCATCTTGGATATTTTGGTATTTGCTTGTTGAGCTCTTGAGCACACAATTTTGAGGGTTTTGAGTTTACAAACCCTAGAGAGCAACTCAGTGGTGAAAGATTCCACTCACTTGTTCCAAGCTTGGTCTCGAGGATGAAATACTCCACCCACACCATTCTACATTCATCATAGGTTTCTTCCATCGATTCAGGAGAGCAGCAGGGTCGTACTATTCAGGGACTTCCAGGAGGGGCGCACCATTGTTTGAGGGGAAGTTCGATCTAGCTTATTGACAGAGCCTTGGGGGATTCTAGCACTTGGGTTTTGCTTGCAGGACCTTGCTCATCAATTTGGAGGCTTTCTTGAGGAGTTACTACGACTGGATCATTATCTACAGGTTGCAATGGCTTTTGAAGGAAGGAGGACGTTTTGGTGATTGAATGATTCTCAGATCTAGGAGGCTCTACCTCAGATCTGATCTTGAAACTTCTCCTAAGGGTTTGTGACTGCCCGATCTATCATCCTAGAGAGTTTCAGGAGGTTTGGAGGCCTCATTCATCCAGGCCGAATTGTTGGTCCTATCTAGGGTTTCAGGAGGGCCGAATCTGTTTAGGGTTGGAGCAGTTGGAGGAGAAAGACGTGGTATTTGGGCTTCATATTTTAGGAGCGGGTTCATATTGACCTGATCTATCTCTTGGTGGAGTTTGGTAGCATTTGGACGTCTTCTTCAGGAGGGTCGAACCCTTGGTCTTCATCTTCTTCAGCAGGACGTACCAGCAGCTAGGGGGGTTGTGCAAACCCTAGCTTTTGTATTGGATCTCTCATATTGTATTCAGCCTTTGGGAGGCTTGTCTTGTGTTCTAGGAGCATTTTGTAGCAGCTCATATCTTCTATTCTTGGAGCCATCTGATGCTATTCCAGATATGCTTGTATATTGTATCAGGTTCTTGCTATTTCCTAATAAAGAGGTCAGATCTATCTTTGTGGTTCCATATCAGTATGTTGATGAAATCTTGCATTGTGTTGAATGAATCTTGATAAATTGTGTTCAATAACTAAATATAAACCCTAAGGCCGAAATATCAATGGCCATCCTGCAACACAAACAATCAACAATTAGTTCAGCGGTTAGTTAGTGTCCCCAAGCGAAAAAATTGGCTCGGGAACATTACAACAATAGACAAGTCCACAACCGGAACAATGATTATTCTTGCTCGAAGAGAGAGTAGCTAGACTAGAGAGTATGAGAGAAGAGGAAGAGAATAAGTGTATGTCGTTGTTGCAAATATCCAACCATAATACCATGTAGCTCATCCAATATATAGTGTAGAGGGTGCACTTTACCATAAGAGACCAAGGCGGACGCATAGGAGGTGGAGTAGATCAAGGAATGTGCATGAGTGAAGGTAAGTAGGAGTGGAGAGGAGGTAAACTATGAGGATAACTTGATGTGTCAATTTGCACGTGTGGTGAGGAGAGTGAATAAGACGTGGCAAAAGAGGGAAAATGGGAGTTATGCACCCAAATTTTTAGGAGAGGAAACGCATGGGAGAGAGAAAGTGGAGAATTAGAGAGCGAATGGATGATAGAGGATGAGGAAATAGAAGCTTAGAGGTAGGGATAGTGCATGCTAGGAGGAGAGATGGGTTAAGTGATTGAGGGAGTGGGTCCATGCACATGAGTAGGGGAGAATGTGCCCTAGAATTTAGGAAGAGACGCACTAGGAGATGAGAGTGAGGAATTGAGAGCCACGTGTGAGGATTTAGGCTCTAAAGAGGTGCTTTAGTGGAAGAATGCACAAGGAAGTAAGAGTGGGAAGAGATAGATGGTGCATGCATGAAGATAAGAGGGAGGAATAAAGAGGAAAAGCACCACACGTGTGAGCGAAAAGAGAGAGTGAGGGGCGCATTTATGAAATAAGAGGGATATAATGAGCATGGACTAATGGGTTTTAATTTTAGGAATCCAACGCATGTCTAAACGCTAAATTTGGCCAAGGTATGCATGAGTTAGCCAAAGAAGAGGAATGTGCCCTAATTTTTATGGATTTAGCATTTAAGAGAAATTTAAGGGGAATTAAGTGGAATTAAAAATGGCGAGTGAGAGAGAATTAAGCCTTGATTGGCTCAATCATCTCCATGTGATTTACTGTTGATATTATGGTAGTTGCAGGAGGTATTAACCTCTACGTGTAACCTTTGACGAGACTAGAATATTCCGAGAAGCAAGAGAAACCCTAAAACATTGGATAATAACCCTAGAAGACAAGTCGGCTCAAGAAAATATTTAATATTGAGTTATTAGCCTCCAGAAAGAGAAGTCGGCCCAGTCAAGTGAGATAGAGCAGTATAAATAGAGGGCGTTAGAGCTCATTTGACACTCACTCACAACTGCATAAGACTAGTGGTGCACAAGTTTGGAGAGGGAGTGCAGTTGCAACTACTGCAACTGGGATTTTGGCTTTTGGTTGGACTTGGTCTCTTGGTTATGGTTTGGACTTTCTTCTTGGTTTTTGGTTATTCTTGCTTGGTGCAGCTACCCTTGGAGAAAGGTGCGCTAGCCTTGGTTGGTTATTGGCCGGAATTATTCTGTCTGTCAAGGTTAAGGTGCTCGAGCATAGCCTTTGTGCCTATGGTTGGGTGACAATATTATTATATTGTCTATGGAAAAACAAGCACATCTCTTTCATTCTAACATTGCCACCTCATCTATACGCCCTTCCTTCACTGTATTTAATTCCCTTTTAATGATTTTACCTTCGAAAGTGTGTCCTTCACTAAATGATACCAAGTATATGCCACATGTCACACTAAATCACCACCACATGTCGAAATTTGACCCCTACCACTTGTCACATTTGAAGCCAACTGCCCTTGCTATAAAAAGAAACTACTACAAATAGAGTTGACTCCTAAAAATAGAAAACTGTCAAAATTGTCTAGGAAGACCAGGAGAACATTGCCATGTGTCATATGTCTAAAAATAGACATTGCTAAAAATAGAATGTCCTTGCAACTCAATGATCTCATACTCATCGCACTCGATTTTCCATGAGGACTCCAAATATGCGATCTGAATCGACATGTGAGCCATGGTGCTCCACTTGCTAAAAATAGAGATACTGATAAGTCACCTTGTAAAATGTCCAAAAGACTCAGAATGTCTCAAGGATCAATACTGCACACTCAAAATCCTGATCTAAGGCCTAGAAATCAACCTGCGAAAAATAGAAAGTTCTTCCCTATTTTACCCACCAAGTTGCACTAGGATGGACTTATAGTTGAGCTGCCAAAGATTGAACAATCACTTGTTCAAAATTTAGAGTTCAGAAGTCCAGCCGGCCATTATGGCCCATTTTCGTCTTTTTTACCGCATTTCCATATCCCTGCGAGGAATTGTAATAAGATGAATTAGTATGATGAAGTTGTAAAAGGCTTAGCCTCCTGAGACTTAGACATGAGTGCATTACTCTAGAGTGTTTTTTTACCTGTTAATTATATTTTGCTTTTCAGCAATTTATAATTTCCAAGTTTTTTCACTCAATTCCTCCAAAGTTGGAGTATGTACTCATGGTTAGGCCTTATATTGGTCATATAATCCTAGTATCTAATGTATATTACCATGCTAATCATCCTCGTAGAGTCTCATGGAAATGTGTTAAGTCCCCCTTAGGTTTTTTAATGTTTTATGCAAAAATAAATTTCCCGCAAAATGGGGATATTTTAATTGTAAATAATTCCCAAGTTAAATAAGTGGTATTAGGAGGCATTATATGCCTTGGGGGTATTCGTTTTTGGACTTAGAATACCCACTTTACCTAAGTACCCACTTTTGTGAGTAAAATTAGTGATTTTAATCACTTCAAAATTAATTTTGCTCACAAAAGGCAATAAAAGACATAAAAAATCAGAAAAATCAACAAATGCTATTTTTTGGGAAACATGTCGAGGACATGTTTCAGGTTAACTCACACTCTCTCAAGTTGACTAAGCCTTAATGGCACTTGGAGAGATAGTTGGAGTTAAGTTATTGAAGTTTAGAGTTGAGTTAGGAGGATCTCTCTTTGGAAGGTGTGCCCCTCTTAGGATAGGTGGCGCATTCTTGAGGAGGGTACCTACCTCTTGAGAGGTGGCGCCCTCCCTCTTGCTCTCACCCTTCACACTTGTCGTTTAATGGGAGTTAGGGAGAGGTGGCAGCCCACAAACCCACACTTGGCTCTCTTCCTTCTCTAAGTGATGCACCCTCCTCTCTGTTTATATTATGGTAGCTGCGGGAGGTATTTACCTCCACGTGTAACCCTGATGAGAATAGAATATTCCGGGAAGCAAGAAGAAACCCTAAATAGTTGGTTAATAACCCTAGAAGACAAGTCGGCTCAAGAGAATGATTTGTATTAAGTTATTAGCCTCCAAGAGAAGAAGTCGGCCCAGTTAAGTGACTTGGAGGACTATAAATAGAGAGCGCTTGAGCTCATTTGTACTCACCTCTCATAACTGCATAAGATAGTGGTGCGCAAGTTTGAAGAAGAGCTACTGCAACTAGCAGATATCGGTTTTGACTTGGACTCTCTCTTGGTTATGGTTTGGACTTTCTGCTTGGCCCCTTTTGGTTATTCTTCCTTGGTGCGCTATCCCTGGAGAGAGGTGCGCCACCTTGTTTGGCTATTAAGCCTAGGGTTTGCTTCTGGAATAATTCTCTGTCAAGGTTAAGGTGCTCGAGGGTGGCCTCGGCCTATGGTTGGGTGACAATATTGCTATATTGTCTATGGTTAAACGAGCACATCCATTACTTTCTAACACGTTATGGGCCCACACTATCTTCAGACAGTCTAACCACTGGAAGATAGATTGGGAGGATTTGCTCAGTTGTAGTTACAGTTGCAGCCAGTTTTTGTTGTAGCAACGAAACCCTAACCCTCTTGTTGAGGCACCTTAAGAGAAGGGATTGACCTAATTTCTGGATAGCCCAATGCGCCCTAGCCTAGCGCACCTCCTGGTATTCTCAGCAAGCCAGGACGTCAAGTTTGAGTTTTTGGTCAAAGTCAAAGGTTAACCAAGTCAAAGCAATTATGACTTACTCTATGAAGTCAGAAAACAAGTTAGAAGGGGCTTCTAACTTCAGAGCATGGAAGACAAGGATTGACCTCATCCTTACCAAGAATAAAGTGTTGGATATCGTGAAAGGAAAGATCGTGGAACCACAGTTCAAAGAAGGAAAAGAGAAGGAACCTCAGAGTGTTGCAATTTTGGAGAAGTTCAAAGGCAGTGACATCAATGCCATGAGTATCATAGTGGACTCTATAAAAGACCATTTGATACCCTACATCTCCCATCTTGACTCATCTAAGAAGATGTGTGATGCCCTAACAAACCTCTTCTCGGTCAGAAACATTAGACAAGTAATGAGTCTGAAGAATGAGCTCCGTGACATGAAAATGAATGATGATGACAGCATAACATCATACTTTGTGAGGATCTCTCAGTTAAGAGATCAACTACAAGCTATTGAAAAGATCATTTCAGAGAAGGAACTAGTAAATATAGTACTCAATGGTCTTCCCAAGACATGGGATGCATTTGCCGCAAGCATGAACACAAGGAAGGAGTATCCTACATTTCAAGAACTTTGGACTTGTTGTGCACAAGAAGAATCAAGGATTAGTGCAAAAGAGAAACCCCAAAAGAAATACAATGATCAAGCCTTCACAACAAGGTTCAAGAATTTCAAGAATAAAAGGAAGTTTGGCTCAAGGAAGAAGCCAAATCAAGAGAAAGATATGTCAAAAATACAATGCTTCAACTGTCGAAAATATGGTCACTACAAGAATCATTGTCCCAAGCTAAAGAAAAGGAAGGAAACACACAAAGCATCAGTTGCTGAAGAAAGGAAACCCTCCAAGAAGAACAAGCAGGATAAAACAGACTTCTTTTAAGACAAGGTAACAATATTCTTCATAGTTCTCGTACATACCATGTTTACATAGTTTCTGTACATATCTTGCATATCTTTTTCTTAGAAGATAAGATGTTCAAAGAGAAGCAATACCTATGGAAGAATAACAAGATAAAGATTGATATCACGATGCCTCTAAGACAACCAATACACATGGAAAGATGAAGTACGTTGACAATCCTTGGTAACAATTCATGTGGAAGCTTTTACAACTGCTGAAATCAGAATCAAACTTGAAGAAACCTAGAAGAAGTAAAAAACAAAAAAAGTCAACAATCAAAAGGAAAAGACTTGTGACAATTTGCAGAAGGCAATAAGGATGCAGATGGAAGCATGGACTCTCCTAGATGGAGGGAGCCAATTATATAATTCCAAAAGAAGAGCATGCATTCATACATGAAGCAAGGATTAGGAGGGAGCTAATCCTAAATAATATGATCCATCAACGATTATGAAGTATCTATACATGTTCCCATCAATGGTAGCAGCCATGAAAAACAGCACGTGTTCAGTTTGACTTTAGAAGAAGTCTTCTTCGAAAAGAATCCTTAAAGTATCTCTGGTTGTCCATCCACATACATGATCCTATGATGAAAGGAAGAAGTTAGAATCTTCAAGGCATGGAATCTATAGAAAACTCCATGGACCCAAGAGCTAAAGAGAAACATGAAGAAGAACAAGAAGATTCCAAGAGAGAAAGAAAAATCCAGAACAACCAATCATTATATCGAGAATCACAAGACTACTAGCTTGATCTGAACCCTCTAGAAGCAATCAAGCAGAAGAAATGAAAGTTGTGATGAATAACGGTGTATGGAAGACTTATAAATGAAAGCATTGCGAGATTCAGAACTAAAGGTTCTCCCAGATGGAGGGAAAGGACTATGATGATAGCTTGTTCCAGACATACCTCTACCTGAGACATTATATCTCGTGCAATATCCATGGGTTGGAGTTTACATCAGACAAATGTAAGCACTGTTCTCCTCAACGGAGTAATCAAACAAAGAAGCGTATGTAGACTAACCTAAAGGTTTTGAGGTATACCAAGAAGAGACTCTTGTATGAAGATGGAAGAAGACAACTTGGTGGAGAGCCTCCAATGCACAGCAGAAGCGTGGTGAAAACTTTCTATAACAGAGATATTGTATCAGAATGGTTACTCGGAACTCCAGGATGATGGATTGCCCATCCATGACAAGCTCACATGATGACAGAAGAAGTGCCACTTGGATATGTTTCAGTTTGAGCTTTGCCACGATGTTATGAACTAGCCGGAAACAAAAGAACTGAATCCAACTATGATATACTATAATGATCAGAGCTATATGAAGCCTTCAGAGAAAACCAGTGTTCCAGAAAGACCGAAGTACATTGAGATCAAGCATTACATTCTCCGTGATGAGGTCCAGAAAGAAGAAGTGGTTCTCCAATATATCTCCACAGATGAGCAGATAAACAAATATTTTGGTAAAGCCTCTGTCCAAGATAAAAGAGTTTGCGTACTCAAGAAACAAGCTGGAGCTCGTGGAGACGGCTTCCTTATTGAAAAGGGAAGAGATGACTCCCAGGTTGGGAGGGAGCACTGATGTGTCATTGATCTATGGACAGTCATTTTTCAGTTTGAAAAATGGTCCAAGATGAGCAATTCCTTTCCAGTTCGGAAAGTGGTTTGAGATTTCTGACGGATAGGCATTTTCCAATTCGGAAAATGGTCCAGATCGAACGGTCATTTTCGTAATGAAAATGGTTCGATGGATTGTTGATGTACCATAGACAACAATTCCCCTTGTGGCCAGTGTGGGGGAATGGTCTAGGACAGTGTTTTTTCTTGACAGTCACTCTCAGTAGTGGTCAAGAAGACTGGTCTGCCTCGTCAGACGGTCCTTCTTTTGAAGCTCACAGTTATGAGCAGTTTCGAAGAATGGTCCGTTTTGGAGGTTGGTGCAAGACAGTCATTTCCTTAGGAAATGGTCTGAACAATCATTCCCTAGGGCAAATTCATTCTCTCCAGGTTGCACTTTGTTTAGTACTAGACGAATGGCCCAAATAGGTGAATGGTCCAGGTTCAGCAATCAAGGACGGGCATTCCCTAGGGCAGACTCATTCTCTCCAGGTTGCACTTTGTTTAGTGTTGGAGGAATGGCCCATATAGGTGAATGGTCCAGGCTTAGAAATCAAGACAGTTATTCTTCTATGCTTGAGAAGAATAGTCCAGTAGCTCATGACTGATGTTTTACCTTCTAAGGGCAGATGCTCTTCCAGATCTCACAGATGTGAGTGGAAGAATGGCCCAGATGATTCAGTTTATATCATGACATTGTTTTTCAATGCAGGTTGATATCAGATGATATAATTGCTATGGAGGTTGTATGTCTCTGGACAATAGATGTATGCTATTGTGGTGGATGTGTTCCACTGGTTGTGACTATGTGTCATTGATTAAGTAGTTGTGTGCTACTTGGTGTGGTAGTGTACCACTGGATTGTAGTTATGTACTACTATGGATAGACACAGTTGTGTTCTATTGAATGACATTGTTATGATTGCCATGTAGACCATCAGTAGTGTTGAAGATAATTATTAGCCAGATGAATAGTCAGTATGTTTGTGGACAGACATTCTCCAGGCAAAGAATGGTCCAGATAGAACAGATTGTTGGTGGACAGGTATTCTCTCTGAAGAGAATGGTCCAGGGTGACAGTTTGTTGATATGACATGGACTAGTATTAGTCCTAAGGCATAGTTTGTGGCCCGATTAGGAAAATGGTTCAGGACCGATATTTTTCTAAGGCATATAGGTTGAGTCAGATCTCTATGACTTGATTAGAAAATAGTCCTAGATTGACATTCCTATAGGAATGGTCTCTGTAATCCATGGCACAACCTTAAGCTTCTGTCATTCTTCTAGGATAGGAATGGTCTCTGTAATCCATGGTGCAACCTTAAGCTTCTGTCATTCTTCTAGGACAGGAATGGTCTCTGTAATCCATGGCATAGCCTTAAGCTTATGTCATTCTTCTAGGATGTATGACCAAATTAGAAGAATGGTCCTTGTATCACTCCTTGGAGTGAGTGACTCATTCAATATCATGTCTGATTACTCAGATGGAGTATGGTTTTGAGAGATGATGCAGTTGATGTTATTAGATGACACCGATAATGATGATGGTGATCATAATCTAATCATGAGATAGTCCATACGACTATGATGATGCTACCGGTTCAATGGTATGTGTGTGCTCAAGACCATTGTCTTCAATACCTCCCTAGCTAGGAGGGAGTGTTGATATTATGGTCGCTGCGGAAGGTATTTACCTCCACATGTAACCCTGATGAGAATAGAATATTCCGGGAAGCAAGAAGAAACCCCAAATAGTTGGTTAATAACCCTAGAAGACAAGTCGGCTCAAGAGAATGATTTGTATTAAGTTATTAGCCTCCAAGAGAAGAAGTCGGCCCAGTTAAGTGACTTGGAGGACTATAAATAGAGAGCGCTTGAGCTCATTTGTACTCACCTCTCATAACTGCATAAGATAGTGGTGCGCAAGTTTGAAGAAGAGCTGCAGTTGCAGCTGCTACAACTAGCAGATTTCGGTTTTGACTTGGACTCTCTCTTGGCTATAGTTTGGACTTTCTGCTTGGCCCCTTTTGGTTATTCTTGTTTGGTGCGCTATCCCTAGAGAGAGGTGCGTCGCCTTGTTTGGCTATTAAGCCTAGGGTTTGCTTCCGAAATAATTCTCTGTCAAGGTTAAGGTGCTCAGGGGTGGCTTCAGCCTATGGTTGGGTGACAATATTGCCATATTGTCTATGGTTAAACGAGCACATCCATTACTTTCTAACACTCTCTTGGGCTCTCCACCCCATTTGCTATTTATACAAGCTTTCTCTCTCATTGCAAACTAGTTAGAGTAGGAGAGAAATGCTTGCAGTTGTAACACTATTGTACTATCATCTAGAATAAAAGGCTTTGGAGGCTAGATTGGTGTAGTGATCTCAATGTGTGGATGCTAATTGTCAATATGCCAAATTTGTGAGGTGATGTTGTTTCAATTATTTCCTTTCAATTTGTTGAATATATGATCTATTAAACTTGTTTGTCTTTCTAGATCAATTTTCTCTCCTTGAATAACAAGATTTATTAAGCTTGCTTGCATTTCTAAGTCTTGTTGTTTTATATATGTAATCAAAGATTCCATACTCTTCTTGTTTGATTGACATGTTTTCTGAATTTCATATGTAGAGAGCACTACTATTTAACAGTGTGTTGCATGTGTTTGAAGCAATGTTGTATATCTCTCCAATATATCAGATATATCAGATATATCATCAATATTTACAGGCTGTCGATATATTGTTGGGAATATGTCGCGACATATCCGACATATTGAATGTGACGTCGCGACACATTGTGAATACATCGCAAGTCGATGACAAATATCGAGACGCTAGCAAAATAGGTGGAAAAGTGTGCGTGAAGGAGTTTTAAAGGCCACAGGTTACCTTTTTTCACTCATTGTTTCATTTCTAAGGTGTGAGAGAGCTAGAGAGGTGTGAGGGAAGTCATTGTGAATCTATCCAAGGAGGAGAAAGCCAAGGATCTTGTTGCCATTAGCGAAGAGATCGTGAAGTGGGGATTCATCATTCAATCATTCAAACCATCAAGATTTCCAGGTATGATCCAAAACATTTTTCTTTCATTTGTTTGAAGTTTGAACTTTGTTTTTCTAGAGTTAAGCTAGGGTTTGCAATGTGCCTCTTCTTGTTGTTTTTTAATGGAAGATTCAATCATTCCACATTCATCTAGCTCTCATTATTTAACCTTTGCATTATCATGTGTTTATTTTGGTTTTTTTTTGTGCCATAGGTGTAATATTTTCACCTAAACAAAATGTCGAAGGCATTGGATCCAATGTGAGTGTATGGTGAACCAATAGAACTTCCCAATAGACAAATATTGACATGCAATCTTTGTGGAAAAATAATTTATGGAGGAATTAGTCACTTGAAATACCACCTTGCCAAAATCACTGGGTTTGATGTGGATATTTGTTTAAATAGTAGCCCGGAAATTATGTGTATTGCAAACCAATCACTCATTGATATGACTAATAAGAGAGATGTGGCTGAGGCTCGCAAAAAATAACTTGAACTTGCAAATAGAAACACTGGAACAAGTGCCTCTGAGGGGGGACCAGTACCACAATCCCACTCCTCAACCACAGGGCCCTTAACTTCTGCAGTCCGCTTATCAACCTCACCTTTCTTTGTGCCAAGGTTAACAGCTGGGGGACAACCTTCTATTTGGTCATTGATTAAAAGAAAAGAGACGAAGGAGGTCGACAAGCTTGTAGCCAAATGTTTTCTTTGGAGTGATATACCTTTTAACATTGCCAATAATCCCTTCTACCATTCCATGTTTGAAGCTGTTGCAACTGTTGGACCGGGGTATAGGGGCCCTTCCTATCAAGATTTGAGAGGGCGTCTCCTTCAAGGGGAAAAGGTCGATTGCACGGAAAGATTAGCTTAGCTCAGGGAAACATGGAAGACCACCAGATGCACCGTGATGTCAAATGGGTGGACTGATGGGAAGGGCAGGTCAATTTTAAACTTCTTGGTTAATTGTCCCAAGGGGACAATGTTTATCAAAAGTGTTGATGCAAGTGCATATACAAAAGATGCACAATTATTATGTGAATAGTTGGATGGCTTTATCCAAGAGATAGGCCCGTAGTATGTTGTCCAAGTCATCACGGACAATGTTGCTAATTATGTTGTTGCTGGGAGGATGGCTATGGAGATGTATCCATCCTTGTACTAGAGCTCTTGTGGTGCCCATTGCATTGATTTGATGCTAGACGACATGGGCAAACTTCCTTAGATCAAGGAAATCATTGATTCAGCTCGGAGTGTAACAAAATATATATATATATATATATATATATAATCACACATTTGTTCTTTCACTCATGAGACAGTTCACAAGGAATAGAGA
>JASDQU010101084.1:122529-163321 GCA_032191745.1 Picea mariana | reverse complement strand
TGGAAGACCACCAGATGCACCGTGATGTCAAATGGGTGGACTGATGGGAAGGGCAGGTCAATTTTAAACTTCTTGGTTAATTGTCCCAAGGGGACAATGTTTATCAAAAGTGTTGATGCAAGTGCATATACAAAAGATGCACAATTATTATGTGAATAGTTGGATGGCTTTATCCGAGAGATAGGCCCGTAGTATGTTGTCCAAGTCATCACGGACAATGTTGCTAATTATGTTGTTGCTGGGAGGATGGCTATGGAGATGTATCCATCCTTGTACTGGAGCTCTTGTGGTGCCCATTGCATTGATTTGATGCTAGACGACATGGGCAAACTTCCTTAGATCAAGGAAATCATTGATTCAGCTCGGAGTGTAACAAAATATATATATATATATATATATATATAATCACACATTTGTTCTTTCACTCATGAGACAGTTCACAAGGAATAGAGAGTTGGTGCGTCCCGTGATCACACATTTCATCACCAGCTCCATTTCTCTTCAATCGCTCCTCAATAGTATGTTGGAGTTACAGAGAATGTTTCTTAAATGAGTGGGTTGCTTGTGTCTATAGCACCAAACAAGATGGGCAAACAATAGCCCAACTTGTTAGACATGACCAGAGATTTTGGAGTGGAGTAGGCAAGGTATGTAGCATTAGTGAACCTTTGGTAAAGGTTCTTCGATTGGTTGATGTTGAGAATCCCGCAATGGGCTACTTGTATGAGACCATGGATAGGGCCAAGGAAGCTATCTACTAGTACTATGAGGACAAGGGGGAGGAAGGACTCACCAAGAGAGCTCTGATATGGGGTGTGATTGATGAGCGATGGAATAACACTCTCCATCGTCCCATTCATGCAGCAGGGCTCTACCTCAACCCTACATTCGCTTATGCTTGTGGATTTAATTTTGATGGTGAGGTCATTGATAGTGTTGCCGTCCTAATACACACTTGCAGACGTGACCTAAGTCCTGCTCACTTAGTGTGCCCTCGGAGACACAATGTCTAAGTTCCAGCCCACACTGTCACCTTGACTGGAACTTCTTCCATCTATCTTTTAGCTACTGTTATGCTGCTGAAATTTCACCTCACTTCTCTTTCTCTTGTCATCAACCCACCCACTCACTATTCTCTCATTTTTTACTAATAGAAGAAAAGCTTTGGAGGACTATGAGAAGATCTTGGATTATTCTGGATTTTTTCTACATTTGAGGTGATACTGTATCTTGGTTTGTTGATGTGATCATTGGTAGTAGATCTTGAGTTTGATTATTCTTCTTGGGTAGAATAGCTTTGCTTATTCTGGTTATTCTATGTGTATGTTATGCAGCTTAGGGTTTGCAATTATTTCGCTCTAAGTTAGCTTCAATATCACTGTTTATTCCATGACTCACATCATCTTCTAAGTTTTGCAGGTCGCCCCAAGAGGATCATTGGGAAAGTATTCGAAGAGGAGTCTTCCCTTGCCCCTCTCTCAAACTTCTAGCTTTCTCATTTGTTCATTTCATTTATGCTTTCATTCCAGCTTGATTTCAGCATACTAACACTCTTAGATAGGTCAATATTTCATCATTTTCCTTGCAGATTTTTGTAGGAAAATTTTCTGTGGTAAGGCAGAAAATTTTCTGTAACATTTGTTGTTGTTTTTTCAGCATTTCCAGCAAGCTTTGCTTGCTGATTTCTGCAGAAACTTACCAACAACAAGGGGAAACGCTGCCAAAATTCGCCCACAACCTTCAGCCAAAGCATATTTCTCTTGGGTAACGATTTTCCAACGTTTCCTAGTACATAGTTTGTGTATTTTGTAATTATTTTGCTCATTTTCTTGTGTATTTTCACATATTAACTCATTGCCGACACCTTGGGTGTGAGCTTGGCCTAGCCAACCCCCCAAAATCGTCTTGGCTAGATTAGTTTCCTTTTTTTTTCCTAAGTTATTCAATCATTTTTTATTCTTTAGATTTATATTGTTAAGATAGTTTCTGCCTGAGCGGTTGGCCAGGAGCCTAGCTGACCTTCTCTTCGTCCGGCTCTCCGGGCCTAGAGAACGAAGCTTGAATGCCCCGCTTTCCTGTGCAGTTATATCTTAAGGATATAAATCCCAACTTGCCGGCACCTTGGGGGAGTCATCCCCAAAATCGCTTCGGCCTAAAGGAAAATAAAACTTTGATTCATTTTTGTCATTTTTGTTGCCGGCACCTTGGGGGAGTAATCCCCAATATCGCCCTGGGCTTTTAAAGGAAATTAGCTTTGATGATTGATATGTTTGGTAGTTGAAGTATCTCTCGTTTTAATCATTGGTTAAGTTTCTTTCCTTTAACTTTACATGGCTCACGGCCTCCTCCTTTTTTGCAAATTGTGGTTATTGATGGATGAATATTTTGATGTGAAATACCTCTAGATACTCACGTCCTAATTCCTTTTTGCAAGTAAATGTTACATTTCTGAATGAGTGAAGTGTTGATGTTGGACATATCTTTGAAACTCATGGCCTAGTTGATGAATTGCATGACTAATCCATGTTTGAGTTCACGGCTTTACTTATGGTCCTAGCACTCACGTCCTGCACACTTGTTCTAATGCTGAGTGGTTAAATTTACATATGTTTAAACACCTTAGATGCTCACGGCCTAGTGCACTTTCCTAGCATATCACACTTGTTATACTTTGGTTTAATGCTTCCTATGCTCATGGTCTAATTGCTCACGGCCCTCTTGGGTTTAACACTTACACCTTGCACATACTTGTGATGATATGCTTATGGTTTAGATGTGATGGTTTAAAACTTTTGCTCATGCTCTAACTCTTTTATCTTTCAAGCTATCTCACTTTGGAATTTATTGCTAGCACATCACACACCTTTTATGGTTTAATGCTTCATATCATCAACACTTGAGTGCCCACGGCCCTATTGGTTTAATACATATTTACAGCACACATATATGATATGATGTTAATGGTTTAGATGTGGATGGTTTAACATATAATACCTCACGACCTCATTGATCTTTAAAGTTCTCACGCTTTAAGTTTATTGCAAACATGTTTATATCATCTCATATGCTCATGGTTTGAAACTTCTAAATGCTTTAAAGATTAAAATTTCGTTTTCATTGCTAGCATCTCACATGTGAATGGCTTATGTTTTATAGTTCAATATCTTGTACAATCCTTTCATGTGATGTTGATCTAGTGGTTTAAAACATTGTGCTATAACTTGGATATTTCTTTACATGTGATGGTGCAATATTGAGCAATCTTCCCTCTACGTTATGTTATGATGATAATGGTTTAATTTACACTCAGCAAGCATCGATTATACACACTTTGGCTCACGGCCTTGTGCTAAAAAGATAAAATTTAAAGGTCTAAAACTTGTTAAAAAGTAACCCAACACACCTAAAGACCCACCCGCGGGTCCTAATAACCTTTAGTAATATTTTAGGGGTCTTAAACATCCTATTCCACCATCTAAAACGGGTTTGAAGGACAGTCTAGAGGGAAGTGGCGGGGGACCGTCCCGTGATTTCGTTGGGGAGATCCCCTCTCAGACTACTTCTTACTTGCAGTGGCGACGGGCTGACCTTGGAAGCTAGGCTAGGGACTCGTAGCCCCAGTATCTTAAGCACCGGGCAGTTATTTGGTGGAAGCAGAGGTTTGGGACACACATCTAGCTTAGGGGGTGGGAAACTTAAAATTTTTAAGAAAGAACACTTAGTTGCATAGATCACTTGTGATGTTTAGGAATTAGATGTATGCATAGGCAAACACACTTGTGGATTATATCGTTGTTTTATCTGTTCACTGCAACTATATGTTCTGTCTCCTTTATGTTTACATGAGCAGTTTATTTACTTATTGAATATCTTGTTTAATCTGCTTACTGTGGTGTGGGTCAAGCAAGTAGTGAGTATCCCACTTGGGGAGGCACTACTTGTTTTGATTTTTGGATGCTTTGTGTACATCTTGTTTGTATTCTGTACATCTGCTTATATTGGTGTATCTCTGTATCTATCTTGTATATCTGTGTACCTAAGTTGTTTATCTTTGTATCTAATCTGTAAATGTTGTAAACACTTCAAAGTACTTAGAATTCTTTCGTGATTCATTGCAGCTTGTGGTTTGGGGTGATTAGTTTGATTTGCTTGTTATACTTTCATGTACTTAACCACCCTCAAGCCTTAGTTGACCCCATTTGCCCAACAGTAGGCACTAGTCCTTAGCAGACTTAGGAAAGGGGCTGACTGTCATATAGATTAAAATTGCATTCTTGCATTGGTGCTTGATCATTATAGGCTAGTTTCCCCCCTTTGGCCTGTAATAAATTAAAACTAACTCCTAGAACCTTTAACCTAAAAATTAACTTAGTAATTAGGGACTACCCCCCTTGGCTTCCCTAGGAGTAAGCCTAGAAGGAAGAAGTTCCAATCAAGGTGACAGTGTGGGCTGGAACTTAGACATTGTGTCTCCGAGGGCACACTAAGTGAGCAGGACTTAGCTCACGTCTGCAAGTGTGCATTAGGACGGCAACAGATAGTATCCCCCTGTGTATTCAGAGGATGGTGTTGACTCCAGTTGAACGCTCAGATATTTCTAAACAAAATGAGATATATAGGATGCCATCCGGGATGTTGGGCTATGATATGGATGTCCAAGATAGGACCACAAGGATGCCAGGTAAGCTTCAATTTCAAATTTTGTTTAATCCTTTCTAGATATTATATATGACATTTATTACTTGATGGAAATCCGATATATAATTCATTGTCTTCCTTTCATTTTATTCATTGTAGATGTCCGGTGGAAACACTATGGTGGAAAGCTCCCAGATCTGCAGAAACTTGACGCTCGGGTACTTAGTCAAACTTGCAGTTCTTCAAGGTGTGAGCGCAATCGGAGTGTCTTTGAAAAGATACACTCCAAGAAGCACAACAAGTTAGAAATGTTCAAAAATGCAACAATCAAAATTTAAATTGTTTATATTTTTTTAATTTTAATTTTTGCAATTTACTATTTACTATTTACCATCACTAACTATAGCTCTCAATGTTCATACAGGTTAGGTACCCAATGCCTTAATGACTTGGTATATGTTTACTACAATCTAAGGTTGTGAGTGAAGCAACTTGACAAACAACTTGACATAGAGGCCATTTCATTGGATGACATTGACACCTTTAGTCAGTGGAGGGTGGAGATTCATGAGCCTGAGATGGAGGAGGCACCTGAGTGGTTGGAGGAAGAGCATGCAAATGATTTGAGGGAGGAGGTAATAACAGAGGAGGAGGAGGACAACAATGTTCCATTTCCAGTGGATACAGAGGCTGAGGAGGAGATTGGACTTCCAGTGGATCCAACGCCACCACCACCTCCACGGAGAGCCATACTTGGAGTTGGACTTGGGTTCGTTGCGACTGGGAAGAGGCAACACACTTTGCCTTCCACCTCGTCCCCATCACTTACCACCTCAGATGGAGCATCTGGAGCAGTTGGAGCTTCCACTCCAAGCTCATTTTGAGTACCTCCACGACCACCTACTACTTCCAGAGGAAAAGTGGTGCCCTTTACCCGTAAAAGGGCTAGAGCGGCACAACCTAGAGGGAATCAATGATTTGGATTCCTATGATCTATCATTTTCATTTATCATGTACTATTTAGTATCTAGATGCCTCATGATGATTCATCTCATGAGATACATTTATTTTGATCATTTGATGTGATTTTGTATTTACTATCATCCTATTAGGAACATGTTTAAGAATTTTCAGTTTAGTAACGATATGTGACCACATGACATCTTATGCATCTTATTTACTAGTTGTATTTTCATATTTATGTAGCAATGTGTTTATTTGATGTTGTTGTTGCTTTACATGTTTAAAAAATTGAAAAAAATGAGTGTTCTTGTATTTTTTTGAGGTCTTACGATATTTTCCAAGATATTTCAATATTTTCCGCCGATGTCGCCGATAAGTTACATTCCGGACCATCACCAATACTTTCCCCGAGACAAGATATACAACATTGGTTTGAAGCTCACGGGTTCACATGCTTGAAGGCGAGGTTGAGCTTGTTTGCATCCTCTTCATCTTCAAGATCTATAAGGACATAGTCCCTCTTTCCTCTACCAAGAAGACTCCATTGTTCCCAAGGATTTCAAGGCTTACGAGCTATTCTTTCTCTCTTTCTCAAAGAAAATATATTTTCCTCTTGGTTACTTCATTGCATGCAAGTATTTAGATCTGATTTTCAGTTCAAATCTTCAATATCTAGTTTGCATGCATAAGACAAGTTAGATCTACTTTGTGCTCTAAAAGGTTTCATTTACTAATAGTAATAGATCTAGTTTGCTTTTATTCTATCTTTTAGCTAGTTTCAAAGAGAATCTAAAGGTTAAATGATAGAATTTACATAGAATGCTTAAAAGATTCAATTGGTAAACTTAGTGACTTTCTATTTTCTGTTTTAGGACAGCAAGTAAATTTCGCTAAGAAGGCCCTTTACTTTCTTGTTTTATTAGTCTCTTTTTTGGCAAATTTAGTGTATTTTTACTTAGCAAATTTTTGGGATTTTTCTAATAACGTTCAAAGACACTTCCAAAGTGTTTTTGGGCGTCTTTTGTCTTTGTTTGTTTGCTGTTTTCTGCAGGTTTGTGAACAGAAAGGAGAATACTCTGCCGAATTCTGGTAGAATTGGAGCATCCGGGACCCCTGGGAGCATCTCATTCTTTGATAAACACTTCTAAAACATTGTAAAGACTTGTGATCCCCCTTGTTGACCGCCTCTCCAACATAGGTGGTCAACTCCATGTGCCATGAAGAGATGCATCATCAGATGCTCATTTGTCGAAGAAATTTGGTTCTACAGGGTATGTTTGGCCCCAGCACTTCTTTTTGTAACTGGAATTTCTGCACCCTTGTGTGGGTCAATAATGTAATAGGTCTGCATAAGTCATGTCTAGGTCAGTTACCTTGGGATCAGTTCACTGGGAGAGTTCCTTTCACCGAGAGTTTTTTATCCTCAGGTTATCAATTGGGCTTTTCAGCCTTATTGATTTCCCTTGAGTTTTTCCCTCACACTTGCAATAATTCCTCCAAAGTGGTGAACAGCGTTCTAGTGGGCTTATCTTTTGGTAACTATTATAGGGAATCATTGTAAATGACCATGCAAGACATCTTAAAAAGTTTCGCGAAATTCCGTCGAGTCTAAGTTAGTTTTTTTTAATTAATTAATTTTTAATTAAATTTCCCTAAGTTTGGAGGTTTAATTATTTAATTAATTGATTATTTTTGAGCAAAAATTGTAAAAACTAGGTCCTTGGATTTTTGATAGGGGTATTTGTGCTCAAAAGAAATGGAATAGCACCCCCCACATCCATGGACCAAGTTTCAGCTCAGTCGGACAACTTTTTCCATGGGTTTGTCCACCCGGAGTGTCAGTCAGTCAAAAACAGCAACTTTAATTGCTAAAGTCCAAACATGGCAAAAATGTAATTTTTAAAAATGAGTTAAAAGGATGATGTAAAGATGGATAAAGGTGAGACAGATTTTTCCTAACCTGTCCTAACCTTTTCCAACCCTCACATCACCCCCCCACCTACCCATAAAACAAAAACGTCACTTTTCCTAGAGTGGTGTGCCTTCCTTCTAGAAAGTCTCCAAAAAGTAAAAAAAATGATAAAAAAATCAATGGGAGACTTATGTTATCCCTTGGCACGCTTTTCCTAACCTCCCACTACGTCTTTGTTTCATCCCAATGCCTCTCCACTCCTCTTTCCTCTCCATTCCTCTCCTCTCCCCCAAATGGTGCGCCCTCCAAGGAGAGTTACACCCCCCCTCTTGTGGATCTCCAAGGAAAATTCGTTTTTTGATGGTTGGGCTCCTTTTCTCCCTTGGCACGCATCTCATAAGCCTCACAGTACTCTTTTGTGTAATCCCAACATTTCCCACACCAATCTACACCCTAGATCTATGATCTAAACCCTAGATGGTGTGCCCTAGCCTTGGGATCTCATCTTGTGCTTGGTGGTGGACACTTGGCATTGATCCAAAAGAGGTAGGTTTGTCTCTCCAAGTATAAATAGATCTCTTTCCTCACTCCCAACTCACCATATCTTGAGCTAATGTTATGCTACTTGATTTCTGACTCTCTCTCTCTCTTTCTTTCCACAATTTCCATTCTCTAGCTCTTAGGGTTTTGGAGATAGTTTTCTCCAAGATCCTCTTCTTGAGTAATAAAGAGAAAACTTTGGAGGACTATTGGAAGGAGTTATGCACATGTTTTTTCTTGCCATATACATGAGGTAAAGTTGTTCAAATTTGTTTGGTGATCGCACACATTGGATCTTAGGTAAAATGTTACTTGAGTAGATCTAGTAATGCACATGCTTGTAGATCTATATATCTTGTTTTGCTAGATAGAATTGAAATGTCATCTTATTAGTATATGCAACATATTATCTCTTGTATGCACATCACCTCTCAAGTTTTGCAGGTTTAGCTTCAAGGGTTTCATTGGGAATGCACCAAGGAAGATTCTTCCCTTGAAACACATAAAAACTTCAAGCTTTCTCACCCTTTACTCTTCTTCTATTTGTTGTTCACTTTCACATATATTTCAGCTAGTTTAACTTAGCTAGATAGGTCATTTATATCAAAATTTATCAATTTTTCTTAAGAAAAATTTTTGCCCTAAAAAGGCAAAAGTTTTTCTTCACTTTGCTTGTTGTGTGTAGCATTTCCAGCAAGGATACCTTGCTGGTTTTTGCAGATTCAGATCTGGTTGAGAGGGGTTTTGGCTACCCAAAGGCATCCACACAACACTCAAAGATCCCCCAAAGGGATTGGTAGCTATTTCTCAACCTTCTTTCTCTTTCTCTAGCTTCTTGTGCTTATTCTCCTTCATTTCTTGTTGATTTTAGTAGCTTATAGCTTGGGAGAAGGATTGGTACAGCCTACCTCCCAAGTGTGAGCTTGGATCTAGATCTAGCTTAGAGTTTTTCATCTCAAAATCACTTTCCTAAGCTAGGACGTGGGGTTAGTGAGCTTCTTACTTCCCTTACTTGCTTGCCTCTCTTTCTTCTTTCTCTTGCTTGCCTCTCTCTCTTTCTTCTTCTTCTTTCTTTTTTCCTTTTCTCTTTCAAGCATTCTCTAAGTCTAATAATTGCCTACCTATTGGGAGAGGAATACCCCAAAAAAGGTAAGGTTAGGGTTTAATTTGTGTTATTGATCTAAGTGTTTGATGTTTTGATATTTTCTAGATCTAGATCTCACACATAATCAATCTCTAGCTTAAGCCTATTGGGCATATTAACTTAACTAGATCTATTTGCATTCTTAAAGCTCTTCAAAGTTTAATCTTTATCTTAGATGCTTAGATCTAAAACTCTAAATGTTTAAATGCTTCAATAAGTGAATGGTGTTTTTCTTTCATGCTATGATCTATTAAGGCCACTTGTTGTTAATGTTTATGCCATTATTATAGTTCTTTGCATTTCAATAGATAACAGCAACATAAAGACAAGATCACTGAGAAATACACAATCACAAGAGACACAACATTTATCCTGGGAAACCCTCTAGGGGAAGAAAACCCATCAAAACTTCCTTATTATAGATAGCCAATACAATGCCAAGAGATAACTCAAGCTAATACAGAATATCCTCTCCAAAAGATGCGCCACTCTCTCTCTTTCTTCTCCAACTGCAATTCTGAAACTTGTCTCTCAAATGAGCAAGTGAGTTGTGTGTCTAAGTGAGGCGCTGACCTCTTTATTTATAGAAGACTGGCACATGTGAAGTGTCTCTTCACTAGCAAGGCTAACTTCTCAAACTGGGTGGTTATAACCACCTTTAATATATTCTGCCTACTATAATTATCATTTGACCAATCCGCAAAAGGGGATTTGGTCCTATTACAATAGCCGACATGATCAATCCACAATGGGGATTGATCCAATGAATAATATATCAGATAATAATAAGAATACACTTTGCAGTTACATTATTTCAACACTCCCCCTTAACAAGAAGGGTAATATTCAACAGCATCAAGCAAGAGAGAGGTCTGCATCCTCAGCGGCATCAGGAGGGCAGCATCATTAATATCATCTTGGAGCACTGACTGGCATATCTATAAATCATCGGAAGTTTTCTTCATTAGAAGGCATCGTCATTCTCAAAGGAATGCAATCATCATCTGCATCAATATGGATTAGTATAAAACTAATACATCATCATCATCACAGCACGAGGCTGGCTCATCATCATCATACTAGAATGGCTTTACGTCACAGCTATCAAGCCGGAAGCACAGTTCTAGTCTCGTCTCTGTAATGATCCCAAGCCATTATGCAAGGATCATCACGGTTTTGGTGTATTTTTGAAACTTTTTTTGGTTGTGGTATTTCGTCAAACAGTTTGTTGATCTAGTTGTTTACTTGTGTTTACTTGCTGAATGGCCTCTTGATTTCGGCCTTGGGGTTTACTGATGTGTTTATATGTATGTATGCAACAAATAACAGAAAGAGACAACCATGGAACATACCTCAACCATATGCAATATGATAGACAAGCCAAAACATCTCAAATCTCCTTTATTCATAAGATAGAAGAACCTGCTACAATGGAGATGTCGATCTGGAATGCTCAACAGATGGCTATGAGAATAGATAATAGAGCTACTACAAAAAGCTCCCGATAATACAAAATAAGCCTCCAAAGGCTAGATATAAGATGAAGACCAATGCCAAGTGTCAAACTCCTCAAGCTGGAAGATGCCATGCCCTGCTGCAGTGCTGAAGCTCCTCAATATTTTGGCCCTGCTATCAAATATGTCCAATCACCCCAAGAAAGATGCCAACTGAAAGATCGGGCAACTGTAAGGACAACCCAGGTGTCCAAATCTCCAAATCCACTCTCAAACCCTGTAGATCTGAAATCCTCCACTGAATGGTGCGCCCCACTTGATGACTTAAGCCCTAGATAATTCGGCCCTGTTGAAGGAGGCCCCCAAATGCTCTGAAACTCTCCAAAAATATAGATCGGGACACTGCACGTCACTAGGTGAAGTCTCAGGGTCAGATCTGAAGTGTAACTCCTCCAAACTGACTAAATCTGAATCTCAGAAACACCCTCCTTCTCTTCAATTCGTCCCAATGCTCTAGCAAATCATCTGTACCATAAAACTCTCTCAGAAAGCACTAGGAATGATGGTGAAGACCCTGCAAGAAGAACCCAAGTGATGGAATCTCCAAAAACCCTGCCAATCTCCTACAACGAATCTCTCTCCAAGGAGGGTGCACCCCTCTTGCTGGAAACCCTCAACTGGTGCGCCCTCTCTCTATCTACACATGAAATTGATGTAGAATCCCCCTGCAACTGAGTAGATTTGGAACTAGAATGGTGTGGGAGAGTATTGCATCTCCGAGACCAAGCTTGGGACAAGCTAGGTTGAATCTTTCACCACCGAATCGTCCTCTAGGGTTTGTTAAGTCGAAACCCTCAAAACCCCCAAGAGATGGGCTCACTAGCTAAAGTCAGATAACAAAATAAGATCATACATGAATGAATGAGAAGAGGCCTTTGCCTTTCCTTTATACTTTTGGCTCACCTTGTCCCTCCAAAGTGACTTTCATTTTATTAATATTTAATTAATTAATTAAATCACTTTAATTAATTAATTAACCATTTTACCTTTGAAAAGCTCCTTATCTCTCCTTGTGGCTTCCCTGTCCACTAAAAGTCACTTCTAGCCATCCCATCCTATAGTGTTGCTCCTCCCGATTCCAATGAGCTATTACACTGAGAGGTTCCTCCAAGTAATGTGCCCAAAATGACCTCTTTAGTGAATTCCATTGATTTATAGCTCAAAATAGTCAAAATCATGGAAATCATCGGAATGCAACGAAACCAAAGCCAACCTGTGCGGAATGGCTTATAATGATGGAATGTGATGATCAATGCAAGCTGGACCCCACAATGCCTCTCAAATACCCATGTACTCGCTATAACATCCATCTGGCTACTCTAGTCATCATAAATCTCTGCACTGTGATGATGTCCCAAAGTAGGGACATTACAATCTCATAGTCTTGTTTTACGTCACAGCAATAAAGCTGGAAGCAAGATACTTGTCCTTCTTTACGTCACAACCATAAGGTCGGAAGCACAATGCTAGACTGGCTTTACGTCACAGTTATCCAGCTGAAAGCACAGTGCTAGCCTCATCTCATAATCTTGCTTTACATCACAACCATAAGGTCGGAAGCAAGGTATACGTCCTGCTTTACGTCACAACCATCAGGTCGGAAGCAGGATACTAGACTGGCTTTACGTCACAGCTATCTAGCCGGAAGCTCGGTACTAGTCTCATCACATCTTCTTGCTTTACGTCACAACCATAAGGTCAGAAGCAAGGAACATGTCCTGCTTTACGTCACAATCATCAGGTCGGAAGCAGGGTACTAGACTTGCTTTACGTCACAGCTGTACAGCCAGAAGCATAGTACTAGTCATATCACCTCATCTTGCTTTACATCACAACCATAGGGTCGAAAGCAAGGTATACGTCCTGCTTTACGTCACAACCATAAGTCGGAAGCAGGGAATATCTCATCAGAGCAACTACTCCCCCTTTCGAGGAAGGTCCTTTTGGACTATGCCAAGCTTATCTCGGAAGTACTCAAACTTTACACGAGATAGGGGCTTGCTCAACACATCAGCAACATGTTCATCCATGCTAATGTACTAGAGCTTTATGGCTCCTCTCTGCACCATGTCACAGATGTAATGATATCGGATCTCTATGTGCTTCGACTTATCATGAAATACAGGATTCTCTGTCATCTTTATGCAGCTTTAGTTGTCACATAGGATCGAGGTTGCTTCCATCTCTAGGTCAAATAGACCGGTCAGCAACTTTCGAAGCCATATAGCTTCGCAGCTAGCAGAACACGCAGCAATGTATTCTGCTTCCGCTGTGCTGAGAGCAATGCTGGATTGCTTTCTACTTTGCCACGAGATCATGGCTGATCCCAAAATCAAACAGCATCCAGAAGTGCTTTTCCTATCAACAACGCTTCCTGCCCAATCTGAATCAATGTATCCACTCAATGTGAAATCATGATCTCCGTCATAACTGAGACCACAATCTAATGTACCCTTAAGGTACCTCATCACATGTTTTGCAGTCACTAGGTGAACATGTCTGGGTTCTACCAGAAACTGACTCAAGGTGTTCACGACAAAACAAATGTTTGGTCAGGTGTTCGTCAGGTACATCAGCGATCCAATAATCTATCTGTACAGTGTGGCATCAATCAATTCTAACGAAGTGTTGACCAGCAGCTTCAGCTTCGCTTCCATGGGTGTATTCATGGGCTTGCATTCCAACATGTTGAATCTCTTCAGGACTTCAACTGCATACTTCCCTTGGTTAAGGAAGATTCTCTTTGGACTCTGCCATACCTCAAAACTTAAGAAATAATGCATTAGGCCAAGGTCTTTCATTTCAAATTATGAGGCAAGTCTCTTCTTACATTCGGTGATGAGCTTTTCTTCTCCAGTTAAGAATAAGTCATCCACATATAGCAATAATATCACTGGCTCATCGTCCATGACCTTGAAGTAGAGGTTAGAATCTGCTTTACTCTTGGTAAAGCCTAAGCTCGTCAAGAAACTGTCTATACGGCCATACCAAGCTCTGGGAGCTTGCTTCAATCCGTATAAGGCTTTTTTCAATTTACAGACATGAGACTTCTTGTCTTCAACTTCAAATCCTTGAGGTTGCTCTATATACACTTCCTCCTCGATGACACCATTTAGAAAGGTTGTCTTTACGTCCATATGGTGTAACTTCCACTTCATCTTAGCTATAAGGGCTATGATGGTTCTGATCGAAGTGTATCTGGCTACAGGAGCGAATGTCTCTTCATAGTCAATGCCTTCTTTCTAAGAAAAGCATCGAGCGACGAATCTTGCTTTATATTTTTCAATACTTCCGTCAGCAACATGTTTTATTTTGAAGAGCCATTTGGAGGATACCACATCTTTACTCTTCGGTCTGGGAACTATTTCCCATACATCATTCTTGATTATGGATTGGTATTCCTCTGTCATGGCATCTGCCCATTCTTTCATCTGAAAGGCTTCTTCAAAGCTGGTAGGCTCCTTCTCTAGGAGGTCACACATCAAAGCCATATAACTAGAAAATGGCTTTGGTCTTTTCACCTGTCTCATGGTTCCTTGGGGAACACCATACTTCTCCCCATCTTGAATAAGCTCTCTGGCCCAAGCTAGCTTTCTTTTATGGAGGATTGTCATCTGAGGTGGTTCTTGAAATTCCACTATATCATGATCTTCTGGAATTTCCTCATCAGGGGAAATTACGTCTGCTCTCACTGGTTCTGCGGCTCTGGGAACCTCCCTCTCTGCAGTTCTAGGGATTACGGGTTCCTCTTCATATACTTCTTCAAGCGAGCATCTTCTTGATTTCTTGAGCGTTGCATCTTTCATCAAAGGTCACATCCCTGTTGATCTCAATGTGGCAGTGACCTAGTATATAAATTCTGAAGGCCTTGGAGACCTCACAGTATCCCACCCTTCTTTCTTGAAGGCTCCAGCTTGTTTCTCTTCTCTTTCGGTATATGAATAAATACTGGGCAGCCAAATATTTTGAGATGGCTTACCTCTGGCTTCTTTCCGGTGAACATCTCTTTCAGGGTCTTGAACCCAAGTGCACTATGGGATAATCGGTTTTGCACATAAACAGTCGTCATTGTTGCTTCTACCCTTAAGCACATAGGAAGATCTTGATCATGGATCATAGTCTTCACAGCTTCCATTATCGTTCTGTTCTTTCGTTCAGCTACACCGTTTTGTTGGGGATTGTAGGGAGTAGTGAGTTCCCTCTTGATCCCAACATCTCTGCAAAAGTTCACGAACTCTTTTGAGGTGTATTCTCCTCCATTATCTGACCTGAGTATCTTAATCTTTCTTTCAAAAAGATTCTCTATCAAAGCTTTGAATTCCTTGAACTTGCTGAACACTTTATATTTAGATTTCAAAAGATACACCCAGGTCTTACGAGAATAATCATCAATGAATGATACATGGTATACATACCCGCTAATGGAGGCCGATGGCATTGGGCCACACACATCTGAATGAATGAGTTCTAGGACTCCTTCTGCTTTGTTGTCTCTCTTCGAAAAAGGGTTCTTGATGTTCTTCCCTTGTGCGCATCCATTGCATACGCCTTCATGGTCGACCTTAAGTTCTGGTAAACCAATGACCGCTTTGCATATGTATGGTAGCGCCTTGTAGTTGATGTGAGCTAATCTTCTAGGCCAAAGTTCACATGAGTTTTCAATGGCGTGGGCCATGGAAATTTCTGAGTGACCCTTTAGTCTATACAAGCTATTTTCTACACTTCCAATGATGATTGCTTCATTTATGGTTTCTCCTTTAGCCCACATAAGAACTTCTCTATCTATAAAGGCAACTCTGTAGCCTTTCTTTTCTAAAGCTGAAATAGAGAGTAGGTTCTTTTTCAAACCTGGTACATATAGTACGTCCTTCATTTTTAATGAATTCCCCACTCCCTTGATGGGATATTTGTAATTAGTAGTTTGATTCTCCCACTCCCTTGATGGGCTAAAGGATAGTAGTTTGATTCTCCCACTCCCTTGATGGGATATTTGTAATTATCTCCAAGTGCCACTTTCTGAGAAAACTTATTTTTTGAAACACAATAGAGAATGTTTTTCTGACCTGTCATGTGCTTGGAGGCACCACTATCAATGAGCCACGTGTCCTCTCCATGTGTTACCGATCCTGAGAGGGTCGAGATTAAGACATAGTCTTTGATCTGTTCTCTTATCATTTTTGTAGGTGGCTCTTCATCTTCGACTACATGGGCATGGTGCCTCTTATGT
The DNA here is from genome assembly GCA_032191745.1 of Picea mariana. Classification (NCBI taxonomy): domain Eukaryota; kingdom Viridiplantae; phylum Streptophyta; class Pinopsida; order Pinales; family Pinaceae; genus Picea; species Picea mariana. The sequence goes on along the minus strand of JASDQU010101084.1, from coordinate 147,383 downwards.
CTCCTCTTGTATTCTTCTCGTCTCGCTGGACAGAATTTCGCAATGTGTCCCATCTTGTCACAATGATAGCATTGTACAGATGAGTAGTCTCTTTCCCTTCGTTGTCCTCTCTTTTGAAATCTCCTTGGATGAGATTCTTTATTATTGAATCTGTTTGGCAGTTGAGACTCTTTATGAGTCTCCTTGTGGAAGTAGGGTTTCTTCCTGCCTCTTTTGATGTGAGTAGGTAGGGCTTGATCATCATCTCTTGCTAGTAGCACTTCACGGTTAGCTACTCTTGTTTCTTCTTGGATGCATTCTTCCCATAGACTATCAAACTTTAGTTTCTTCGTTCTGGCACATATCGTTTGAATGAATGCATCCCAAGGTCTTGTGAGACCATTTAGGGTCGTCATTATGAGCTCCTCTTCGTCTATGGTGTCTCCAATCGCTTCTAACTGTTGTTTGAATTCTGAAATTCTAGAGAAATGTTGATGATAATCTCATAAATGTGATGTTGTTTGATGCAATGTGTTGCAAGAAAAACAAATTTAATCTAGATGTGGCCTCTAAGAGGCTATTCCTTAGATTGGAGGCTGAGCTTGCCGAATGTCCAACAGGGAGAGTATCCCTCTGACTTCACACACAAGCTCGAGATACTGCCGGATGTTCAACACAGGAAGAAACTAGATCTCAAAGTTCCCGTCTGACTTCACACACAACACTCTTGTGTTTCCAAAACAAGCAATAACCACTTAAAGGTTTTCCTAGTTAAAACTAATCCACATGGACCAACCTCGGTTCTGATGAGTTCCCCAGGTCGAGCTAGGCTCGCAAGGGTTCAAAGCATACATTGGGGAGCTGAGGGGATGTGTTTATTTGCCAAATTGAAATTGCAGAAAGAAAATCTAATCTAGCAATTAAAAATTTACTTTTCCAAAATGAAATCTAGACTAGGCTAACTAAGAAATTGAAACTAACTAATGTGTTGGGGTGCTTGTGATAAGTTTTAAGGTTTATTTTAGCTTTCCCTTTAGATGTGAATTGTAAACTTGAGCCAAAATTGCAAAAATTAAACAATCACAAAAGACACCATTCCCCCTACGGGGATGAAGAGTGGGAGCTTGTAGCCCCACTAATTTTATTAATAGATTTACAATAATCTTTTTGGGAGTGACTTGTGATCATTCATTTGGGGTGTTGCCGTCCTAATACACACTTGCAAACGTGAGCTAAGTCCGGCTCACTTAGTGTGTCCTTGGAGGCACAATGTCTAGGTTCACAGCCCACGCTGTCACTTTGACTGGAACCTCTTCCGTCTAGGCTCACTCCTAGAGAAGCCAAGGGGGGTAGTCCCTAGTTTCTAGTTAAGTTTTAAAGTTAAGTTCTAGGAGTTGATTTTAGTTTGTTAAGGTTTGGGGGGATTCTAACCTAAGATGCTAAGGCAGCAATGCAAGATGCAAGATTGGTATGATAAGCAAGCCTTTTCCTAGGGCAACTAAGACTAGTGCCTAAGATTGGGCAAGGGGTCAACTAAAGTTAAAGGATGATTCGTTATAAATATGATTACAAGATAAACAAAAGAATAATCAAATCAAATATTAAATACAAGATTTACAAGTAAAGAAATGCTAGAATACAACAAGCAAGCTAACATCTCTCACAAATCCATGGGAAACCAAGCTAACTCTATCTCTAAAGCAAAAACAACCATAATAGCAGTCCTATACTTGTCTCTCATGGGAACCAACCTCTAACTCACACAAGTGCTAAACTCTGGGAAAATCTCTGAATGCCAGCCAAAATAGTGCATGCTGGCTCTTAACCCTCAGGATTTTCAAGGGTAAAAATCCAGGGGTCAACAAGTTCTAATTTCTATCAATAGATATTTGAATTGCATCGTGGTTAGAAACAAATTCTGAATGTAATTGCTTGTCTATTTCTATATATGTGGGACCCAAAAAACTTGTTTGAAGTGTCCAAGAACAATCTGTATTTTGTATGTATCTCTCTGTGAATATTCAGAATTATGAATATACCTTTTTTCTACCAAAAACAAATTACTCTCTTGCTCATAGCTAAATAATATTCGGTTAGATGCAAACCTGTGAATTGCGGAGCAACAGTACCAAGAGTCAGTTTTGAAAAAGTCAGAGAATCCAAAATGGCTGGTGTATATTGCTCTAGAATTGGCTCTACTAGAGTTTTAATCATCTGAGATGCTGCCTGTTGCACCACATGAATATGGTTATAGATCATACCAAACTACGAAACACAAAATTTGATACTAAAGTAAGCATTTGATCACAACATACTAGTAAGCACAAATCCAAAAATTGAAAATTTGAATAGACTCAAACTAGATTCACAAGCTACAAAAGTCAAATTGATAACAAGGCATATGAACCCAACGAAGTGAAATGTGGGGCGGATCACAGGATCGCAAAGGATCAAACACAAACCAGCATAAATAGGTATTAATTTAGCACCATATTAATGGTTACCTCATTAACATATGGCCAGACCTCCACTAGCTCACTGTTCAGCCAATTTAACTGTAATAACACAAAAGGAGAGATTTATGTAAGTTTTCAACAGCAAACAAAATTGAAGTCAGAATATCTAATACATTGATCGAGAACCCACATATGAGGGGAGTCAAGCAGTATGTCAATGTGTCTACCTTTTGAAACTGGGTAAAAACAACCCATGGTGGGAAGAATTCTTTTGGAAGGAGTTTTCTTGACTCTTCAACTGTCAACCTCGAGAAAGCAGCAATATGCGCAGCCTGTAATAAACCTTTCTTAATGCATATTCAAATAAAGCAACAAAAGTAAAAAGCATTATATTGAGTCAAATTTATGCTAGAGACAGAATGCATAGAAGGCAAAGTTGAAGGAAAATATATTTGTCTATGGGTGATCACTAGTCTAAACATGCATGTAGACTGTATAGTACACCAGATAGACAGTAATAATAATAATAATAATAATAATAATAATAATAATCTTGCAAACAGTAAGGTAACAAAGAATAAATGTATAGAGTAAACAATCCAAAATGTCTCAGAATGCCTGTGTTGTAAATGTTTTTTGCTGAAACAACAGAAAAGGCTAGTACCAGTGCAAAATTGCAAGAAAATAATATTAAGTCCAACATCTACAACTACAAAATCACCCAAGAGCCAGTGGATAGTGGCATCTATTGAGGGATCATCTTATGTTATATGGTGCTGATCTCACTGTCTAAAGTCTTGGAAGGGCCATGAGGGACAGGAAGCAATGTTTGCATTCCAATCAGCCATGGTCAAGGTATTCGTTGGGAGTCTAAAGAAGTTGTTATGAAGACCTCATTGTAAAGATCTGACATATGCTAGGGTAGCTATCTAATTGTGTCTTGTTAGGCTTATCACAGAGAGAGATAATGGAAGTTGACTTGTGTCTGCCCCTACTTAAACCAGCATTTTGGGTGAATATATCAAGTTGAGGATTAGTAGAGTTTGACCTTTGGCAATTCAAATGTCATATTCGAATGTCGTATTAAGTCAAGTCAACTATTTGGTCAAGAAGTTAGTCAATGTCATGGGCAATGTTGGCTCAATTGTATAAATGATCACAAGAGACTCAAACCTAGGATACAAAAGTCAATAAGAAGTATATAGATAGCATAGATATGCCATCAATACTCTAATACTGGACCATTTAATACAATATTCCTTTTCTTTCACTGTAAATGTCATGAATAAAAAAAAAGTTAGATGATTGGGTGTCTATTGTTTTATTTGAGTATGATATTTTACTTGTCTACTAATATATTTCAAATGTTCATCTGATTGATTCATTTGTTCGAAGATGACATATTTGAATCCGAGTTGATGGCATGAGATCAAAATGGCAACAAAAATGATAACTAAGGAGATAAAAGAATGGACAGGAAATATGAATTGATAACTACCTTTGATGCTATGTGTTACCTCCCAATCTCTCACTTCAATATGTAAAAGTCCCAAGCACAAAATGAAAACCAAAGGGAAACTTAGAGGGGCTACCCGTTGTTACCTCGGTAACTCCCTCTCTCACTTTAGGTTGGCTCTTCTCCAACACAAGGGAGGTATTGCTATGTAGAATTGATAAGGTATGACCAGGAGGCTCAAGGTGATGTGAAGAGATAACTTATCAAAACATTGTGTTTGTAGCATAGAAAATAAATGGGGTGATGGAGGACAAGGGACTAGTGCCTATCCAATACTGGACAAAATGGAGTCTGTTGACCGCCTATTCAGCTAGGGGTCAACTCATGTGCCATGAAGATGCATCACCATATGCAGATTTGATGAAGACAGTATTGGTTCTACTTGGGCATCTGATGCTCCAGCAAAATTTTTGTAAACGAAATTTCCGCACCCCTGCGTGGGTTGATAGTGTAATAAGTCTACATGGATCATAGTTAGGTCAGGTACCTTGGGATGTTTCCATTGGGGAAGTTCCTTTCACCGAGGGTTTTTTATCCTCAGGTTGTCAACCGGGCTCTCGGGCCTGGCTAACTTCCCTTGAGTTTTTCCCTCCACACATGCAATAATTTCCTCCAAAGTGGTGAACGGCATCCTAATGATCTCATCCTTTGGTAGCTTTTGTTTAGGAATGTTGTAAATGACCATGCCAGACAGTGTAGAAAGTTTCGCGGAATTGCGTAGAGTCTAGATAGGTTTTTTTTAATTAATTAAATTTTTAATAATTTAATTAATTATTTATTTTTTGAGCTAATGTTGTAAAAACTGGGTCTTTGGTCTTTTGATAGGGGTATTTGTGCTCAAAAGAAATGGAATAGCACCCCCTACACCCATAGACCAAGTTTCAGCTCAGTCGGACAAGTTTTACTATGTCTTTGTCCACTTAGAGTCAGAGTCAGTCAAAACAGCAATTTTAATTGCTAAAGTGACATTATTGAAATGTCAAAACTATTGTAATTTTTGAGTTATTGAGTGATGGTAAAAGTGGCAATGAGCAAGTTAGACCCTCCTAACCTACCCAAACCCATCCTAACCACTTAACAACTTAATCTACCCACTTAACTTACACCCTCACCTCTTTTACCCACGCCCTAAGGGGAAAAACGACCCCCCTCACCCCAAACCTTAATATTTTGACTAAATACTTGGTGTGGGGCCCTCTCATGAGAGGTGCGCCCCTCCTAAGCCAACACCTCACCACTCCCTTGACCCCACACTCCAGTTCATTGCCTAGGTGGCGCCCTTCTCTCATGCTCACGCCCCCCCTCTTCTACCTCACGCCCCCTCTCCTCCCAAGCCAATCGTTTGAGCTTTGCCATGTGTTATGGGCCCCTCCCATGAGAGGTGCGCCCCCCCTAGCCTCATCTCTCACTCCCTCATGGCCCACACACTCCACATCATCCATCCATGTGATGGATCCTTGTCTAAAACCCTAGGTGGGGCGCCCCCTTCCTAGAGATTCACTCTCTTGCCTAAAAACTAACACTTGGCACTCATCAAGATGCCTTCACTTTGCCTCTTGAGGTATAAGTAGACCCCCTCCTCACTCATTTGGTTCACCATTCTTTGAGCTACTGTTACTCTGCTGAAATTTCAAATCACCTTCTTGCTCTTGCCATCAAGCCACTTCACTCACTTGCTCTTGAGGGTTTTGGAGCAAGTATTTCTCCAACTCTCTCACATTTTGGATTAATAGAAAAGCTTTGGAGGATTTATGAAGAGATCTATGAGTATTCTAGCTTTCTTCTTACACATGAGGTGACTTGCATTGTTTGATTTTTGTTGTGTAGTTGCAAATAGATCTTTGGTAAATTATTTTACTAGGGTAAACTAGCAAAGAGTATTCTTGTTAGTTTATGCATTGTTGAATAGCTAAGAGATAGAAGTATTTCGTTTGTTAGTCTATTCAATATTGTTGTTTATTTCCATTCTTCACTACTTTCTTTGAGTTTTGCAGGTTGTCTCAAAAGGATTATTGGGATAACATCGAAGAGGAGCCTACCCTTAAGCCTTTCTCACACTCCTAGCCTTCTTTTGTCCATTGATATTTTCTACATACATTCCATTATTATTTCAGCTTTCTAACACTCTTAGATAGGTCAATAATATTATCTTTCACTTGGAGATTTTTATGTAGAAATTTTCTGTGTAAAAACAGAAAATTTCTTTAACATTGGTTGTATTTTGCAGCATTTCCAGCAAGCTTTTGCTTGTTGGTTTTTGCAGGAACTTACCAGCAACAAGGGGAAACGCTGCCCAAGTTCATTCTCAAGGTTTCCCCAAGGCCCATCCTCGGTTGGGTAACGATTTCTAACTCTTCCTAGTGTATTTTTCATGTATTTCATGCTATTTCATTGATTTTTCTTGTACACTTGTAAGCTAACCATATTGCCGACACCTTGGGAGTGTGCTTGGCCTAGCCAACCCCCCAAAATTTATTTTCTTTTCCAAGTTATTGTTTCATTTATTTGTTGGCCCCTCTTGTCTTCAAGGCAAGATTGTGTGGCCTTTTCTTTTAACAATTTGTTTAAAGTTTTAAGCAACCCTCTTTGGCCAATATTGGAAGGCTTGCCTCCACCTTGGCCATTGTAAGTGGTGTTTCTTTCAAGTTTCATTTATTTTTGCTAATCTAACGTGCCGGCACCTTGGGGGAGTAATCTCCAAAATCGCCTTGGCTTAAGGGAAATTTACATGTGATTATCTATATGCTTATTGGTTAGAATATCTTTAGATAGTCATCATTCACAAGTTTTATTTCCATTAAGCTATTTCGTTTTCATATGCTTATGCTTTCATGATGAATGGTTAGATAACTTAGATGCAATCTTAAGTGCTAATGCTCATCTTTTCATAAGTTATTTTGCTATTTACGAATATGCATGTGATACGAATATGGTTTAAGTCTTCCATTCGCTTTGCTAAGTTTCATTTTTCAAAGCACATCTCTTTTTATGAGTTTAACATATACATGTGGATGAATGGTTAATTTCTAAGTTCATTTTGGTTATCATTTTGACAAGTCGTCCTTCCCCTTTCTTTTGCAATCATATGATTATGGTGATGAATGGAGTAATGTATGGATGATGGATATCTTTTGAGCTCTCTTTTTCATTCGTGGTTTAAAGCATCTACGTTTTCAGTTTTGTCATTTCAAACACACTTTACATACATGTATCTTATGTTTATAGGCTGAATGTTTCACACTTTAAGCATCTCTACACTTAAGTCATTTTATCTTATGGTCTAAGGCATTCACATCTACACTTCTACATCTTGCAAGTACATTTTGTTTATCTTCAACTTTCATTTTACATGTGGAATGGTTTATGAATGAATGGTGTAACATCTTGCAACATTTCCTTTACGTATTGACATGTTAATGGTGGTTTAATTTACATTTTGCAAGCACTCAATTTCACATCTTTTCAGTTCGGCCATGCGCTAAAAACCAAATTTTTAAAGGCTTAAAACACTTCTAAAAGCAACCAAACACACCTTAAGACCCACCCGCGGGTCATAATAACATTTAGCAACATTTTAGGGGCTTCATTCAGCCATCTCCACCATCTAAAACGGGCTTGAGGAAAACAACGGAAGGAAGAGGCGGGGGACCGTCCTCATGATTTCGTTGGGGAGATCCTTTCCGGTAAGTACTCTTGCTGTCAGGACTGACCGAGCAAGCTAGGGTGGGCCTCGTTTGCCTTACTATCTTGAGCACCAGGCAGTCATTTGGCCAAGGGAGGAGGAAGCTTGAAGCACACACATAGTTTAGGGGGAAGGGAATTAAAATTAACAAATCTTTAAGAAACTCCTTAAACACTTAGTTGCATAGATCACCTTTGTATGTTTGGGGGATATTAGATGTATGCATAGGCAAACACTTTGGTGATAATATTTTCATTGTTTAACTTGTTTCATTTGTAATACATTTCGTAATAAACCACCCTCAAACTTTAGTTGACCCCATTGCCCAACCTTAGGCACTAGTCTTAGTTGACTTAGGGAAAGGGTTGATTTTCATATAGATTAGACTTGCACTTTGCATTTGCTGTTTGATCATCTTAGGCTAGTTTTCCCCTTTGGCCTATAACAAATTAAAACTAACTCCTAGAACATTAACACTAAAATTAATCTAGTAACTAGGGACAACCCCCCTTGGCTTCCCTAGGAGTAAGCCTAGAAGGAAGAGGTTCCAGTCAAGGTGACAGTGTGGACTTGGAACCTAGACATTGTGTCTCCGAGGACACACTAAGTGAGTTGGACTTAGCTCACGTTAGCAAGTGTGTATTAGGACGGCAACAGAGTCAAAATATCAAACTAAAGAGAGCAACTCTATGAATGGTTAAGACAAATAAAGTTGTTACATGTGCCAAAATAAGCCTTAACTTACTATTAGATAATGTAGAAATGAACTTGGAGGGGACCTTGAAGGTGCCACACTCGAACTATGCTATGAGGGTGTGTCGTATAATGAAGTGTTAACCCTACAACAACACTTGAATGATGATAGATGTAAGATAACACATTCAGCAATAAGATATCAAAGGAGATTAAGAGGAACAGAATTCTCACATTAAACCCTTCCAAATGTGGTAAATATACCTTACCTTATGGCCTCTCATAACAAGCTCTCTGCAAGTAACTTCTAACATATCAACAATAATTAGAAACACAATATAAGCTTCACATGAAATTGAAAGAACTCTTATACCTCCATTATGTCCTCCCAAATCCAACCATGAATACAAATGGAGAGAGCTTCTCTTTAAATAGAGTCTAGCTCCATCTCCTTTTACAATAAAAGGATATATGTTTTCCTAGATCCACTAATCTCTCCAAGGAATACAATATAACAACCTCTTCAACAACTTCATAACTAAAGGTAGCAATGATTTGTTGAGATCCACTTCCTTCTCCAAGAAGGATCAATAAAATATGCTAGGAAAACAATACAATAATGCTCTCATGTAACCAACTCCATGAGACAAGTCAACAATTATAAAATAAAGGAGGTTGGTTATGCAACAACCTCCATAAATCTGTCCAAGGTGAAATGTCCTATGAATAGTGCATAAGAATGTGTGCCATGTGCCCTTGAGAGCTAGGAAACTTTCACACCAAGGCTCCAACAATGCTAGACCATGTCAAATGGCCCCATAAAGAATATGAAACCAAGTGAAAGAAGCCGGTACTATGCCAAGCCCTCTACAGCATGATGATGCCAATGAAATGAAGATGTTGACGCACTACCCATCTACCAAACTAGCCAAAAAGAGTTAGGGCATTCCATCAAGGGAGTCATACATCCTCATATCCAATCATCTAACAAAAATGAAGGCGAGAACATCACATGACCAGGTGCAATGATTTTGTTATGATAAGAAAAACACCATCGACACACCCATGTCTACATCATCTCATCAATTATCAACCAATGCATCAAAATCATCAAGTGAACTCATAACCCCAAAGCTCCATCAACCAAAGATATGCAACCATGAAGAGAGAAATAGGCCATACCAATCCATCACAAAGGAGTAATGAATCTCCTCCAATCCAAAGCACCAACTCAACCAAGAAAAGAATCATCTATGAGCCAAAAGAGAATGTGTACACCTCAAGTGTATCAGAGGCCTTATATGTTATCCTGGAAATCCTGTAATGTGGTGAAAATCAAAAGCTTACCTCTCATACAATACGAGGGGTAACACTATGAATGGAGTAACAATTTATCCAACACCATTTAGAAAGTGTGTTTGAAGCTCAAGCTAGATGGTCAAACACTAAACATAGATAGCCTAAAATAAATTATTATTAGGTTTATTCATGACATAAACATTTATAAAATTGTGTTGGTCTCTCACCAAAGAGGTGTTTTATTCAATGGTGTGTTGAGCCTTAAGTCATCGGGTTCGACGAATTTCAACCATTAAGTTCAAAATTCGTCGAACTTCATCCGAATCCGAACTTATTCATTTAAGTTCGCCGAACTTCAAGGCAAATTTGCATTCATAGACGAACAGGGAAAAAAATTGCCCATATTCATTTAAATTCGACTAAGGTTCAATGTTTTTTGGCTCATGGTTAACAAAAAAATTTTAAAAAAGAAAAAACAAATACCTAAAACTAAAAACCTAAACTCTAATTCTCCATCACCAAGCTTCATTGCCATTTTATGCTTCCACCTTTATCATACTCCATCATATCGCATGTTGAATTGGGTACCCTCGACCGAGTCCAACCAGTTTTCAACCTATAGTTTAAGTTTTAGCTTCTACATAGTGTGCATGCGGCTATGGCTTGTGAATTGCATTATCTTGGACCATGGTCGATCTAGACAGTGGTTGCATCTTCTTGGATCGTGATCGATCTGGACAGTGAGCAATGTTGTCATCCTTATACACACTTGCTAACATGGACTAAGTCCAATCCACTTAGTGTGTCCTTGGAGGCACAATTCCTAGGTTCAAGCCCACTGTTACCTCGACTTGAACCTCTTCCGTCTAGGCTTACTCCTAGGGAAGCCAAGGCGGGTAGACCCTAGTTACTATGTGAGTGATTAATGTGTTCTAGGAGTTGATTTTAATTGATTAGAGGTTTGGGGGATCTAGCTCATTTGGTATACACAGCTCAAAACTACAGAAATGTAAGAGTGCGCACTGGAGAAACTGAGTAAGTGGGCAAGTCTGGAGAGTAGCTGCAGTTGTAGCTACTGCAACCTATATTCTTGGTTTAGGCTTGGACTTTCTATTGGTTATGGTTTGGACTTTCTATTGGTTATGGTTTGGACTTTCTACCTTGTGTGCTAGCTCTGGAGAGAGGTACGCTACATTGATTGGTTATTAGGCTTAGGGTTTGCTTCCGAAATCATTCTCTGTCAAGGTTAAGGTGCTCGAGGGTGGCTTCAGCCTATAGTTGGGTGACAATATTGCTATATTGTCTATGGTTAAACGAGCACACCTATTATTTTCTAACAATCAACTCGGTGGTGAAAGATTCCACCTTCCTTGATCCAAGCTTGGTCCCGGAGGTGCGACAATCCTCCCACACCATTCTACAACGTTGCAGAGATCAGATAAATAGGCAAAAGAGTACTAGTGCGCAGCCTAAGGGGGTTTCTAGGAGGAGGGTGCACCACCTTGTGGAGATCAATTCGATCTTAAGTGAGGAGGAGGCTTTTGGGCAAAGGAACATCTGGGTATTCTTTCTCTGGTCCAAGACATCATTTCTAGTCTATTCAAGAGGAGGTTTTCCCAACAGATTATTTCCTAAGGTTTGGCACGAGTTGGAGAAGAGAGGGGCACACTGCAGAAGGAGGTTTTCATCATTTAGTGGCTCAGATCTTCCTAGTTCATCTTGAGACTTCACCATTGGGGTTGCATTGCCCCGATCTATCATTTCAGTGATTTTTGTAGCAGTTGGAGGCCTCTAGAGGTGAGGCCGAAATATTGGATCTTCGATCAACCAGGAGGGCACAAACCAATTGAGGGTTTGCTCATTTGGATGGCCAGAACTTCACCATTCAGCCTGAGACTCTGCCAGGAGGGTTCTAGTGGCCCGATCTACATTCCGAGAGAGTTTTGAGTCATTTAGAGCACAGGAAGAGGAGGGCTGAAATCTAGGGTATCCACAGCCATCAGGACAGTGCGCAACTCAACCAGTTTGAAAGTTTGGCACTACATAGGGCTAGGGTTTCATCTTATCATTCATCTCTTGCAACTATTGGCCTTTGGAGGCTTGTATCTTCTCTTCAAGGTGTCGTTGAAGGTTATTATCATCAGTATTGGTATTATTGTAGCAACTTTCCTTCCATATTGGATATTATTGTGGTTTTCTTCCAAATCTGCAAATCTTTGGTTACAGGATCTATCTACTATTTAAATAAAGGTCAAATCTGACATTATTGGCTCTATATTGGTGTTCCTTATTGTATCTTGTCTTGTTTATGGTGTATGCTTCAGATCTATCACTTCATTGCTATAATCTCCGTAATATAAACCCTAATGCGCAACTTCATGAGTAAACCTACAAACATATAACCAAACAACAATAAACAATGAACAGTTAGTGTTTCCAGCAAAAAATTTGGCTTGGGAACATTACAGTGGTGTCAGTGCGTTGATCCTCCCAGCGAGTGGGGATTAGCGCATGCAGAAGTTCAGTGGTATTTACATGGGAAAACGCAGAAAGCAGACAGGTGAAACAAAGGTAGAGATGGAGGGTTCAGGTGAGGACAGTGAACCACAGATTCTAGCAGGTTTTGCAAAGGAGTTACAACACTCCATAATTCAAACACAAAGTGCACTTGAACATCATCTACAAGAAAATCAGAAAACTATGCACAAGGGACAAGTTGAAATGAGAGAGACCTTGAAGAAGATAAATGCCAATCAGATGAATATTGCGCAACTCCTACTACAAATGACTCATGCAGGGAAGGGACCATAAATTTATGCAAACAAGGAAGCCAGTGGGTCTCATGGGGGTACTAGACCTCATCAGGAGCATAGCCCTCACTACCACACTGAGGGACAAAGTTATGGAGGAGGAGTTCCCTAGGGGCCAACACACACAGTAGGACTACCCCTAGACCCTACCTACCTACATTCTTGGATAACCAGCCACAGCGCAACTATGATGATGAAATTGAGGACAATTTTGGGCAGTATGCCAGGGAATATAACTCATTGAGTGCAGGATTCCAGAGGCAAGTCACCCTGGATTACTATTGTGGGATCAAGTTCAGGGGTAAGCCTAAACAATATCAAAGGCCTAACTATGAATTGGAGCGCAGGGCAGGCAAGATGGAAATCCCATACTTTGATGGATCTTCCAAGGTGACTGCACAAGCATGGCTACATAAACTTGATACCTACCTACAGCTTAACCCCATGAGAGAGATGGATGCCATCAAGTTTGCCACCATGTACTTGGAGGGCAAAGCTCATGACTGGTGGTACCATGGGTTAACTACACTGGGTCACAATCAGTTCATGGCTTACACAGAGGATCATTGACAGGTTTGGCCAGGGGGGTCCAGAGCTACCTTTTAGGGAACTCACCCAGCTTAGACAGACAGGATCACCAGAGGTATACATAGAAGAGTTTCAGAGGATAGTAGTTATGGTGCAGGATGTGTCTCAAGCGAGACTTATGATGTTCTTCATAAAGGGGTTGATGGAACCCTTAAGGGGTTGGGTCAAAGATTTTAAGCCTACCAACTTGCATGATGCTATATGGAAGACTAGGGACTTGGGATCAGCAGCAAAGACGAGATTTACCCCTAGACCTCCTCTAAACCAAGGGGGTAGAGACCAAAGACCTCCTGTGAACCAAGGGGGGAGAGACGAAAGGGGGTTTGACTGAGAAAGAGGTAGAATGGATGAGACCACTAGGAGGGAATTGAGAAGGAAGCAGTTGTGCTTCACCTGCAAAGAGCCTTGGGATCCAACACACAAATGCATGGGCAAGGGCAAGGCTCACTATATTGAGGTGATCTCTGATGATGAGGAGGAGGAAGGTTTCGGCCATCTACAGAACATAGAGGCAAATCCCACAGAAAATGCAAAAGAGGAGGATGCAAGTCAGGGCCTTGCAGCAGATGAGAAGGTAACACTAGCATCCATCAGCGGGGTACCTAAATTCAACACTTTCAAGATGAGAGGGGTGCTACAAAGGGCAGAAGGTTTCTGTTCTCATTGATGGGGGTGCTTCACACAACTTCATTGATTCAGCCCTATTGCAAAGGAGACACATACCTACAATTCAATTTGAGGGATTTCGTGTGGAGGTAGTAGGGAGGCGCACTATGCCTTGTGACATATACATTCTGGGAATGAAGCTTACATTGGGCAGCCATGATTTGGCAAAAGATTTCTATGTTATGGACCTTCCAGACACCAACATCATCCTTGGAGTTCAGTGGCTTAGTACATTGGGGCCAATCATTACAAATTACAAAACCATGGAGATGTCTTTCACAGAGGAAAATGGGAAAAAGGTGGTTCTCAGGGGGGTGACAGACAACACACCAAGAGTGGTGACAGCAAAGCGCATGAAGGCCATGTTCAGGAGGGAAGACATTGCTTATGCAGCAGAATGTAGAATATCGATTAGGGTGGATAAGAAAGGGGAAACTCACTACTCACCAGAGATTCAAAGAATCATTGATAGGCACAGCAAGGTCTTTGAACCTATACCACCAGGAGCACCACCAGATAGGGGGTTTGAGCACATCATAGAGTTGGAGGAGGGTGCGAAACCTGTCATCACCACTCCCTATAGGCACCCAAAGAAATATAAAGACGAGATTGAGAAGGCCATTAAAGAACTATTAGACATGGGCCACATTAAGCCAAGTTCCAGCCCCTTTGCATCTTCAGTAGTATTGGTGAAAAAGAAGGATGGGACCATGCGCATGTGCATTGACTACAGGGATTTAAATAAGAAGACAATCAAGAATAGATACCCCATCCCGAGGATTGATGAGCTATTGGATGAGCTCCATGGGGCTGTATATTTCACAAAGATTGACTTGCGCTCTGGCTATCATCAGATAAAAATGAGGGAGCAAGATGTCCCCGAGACTGCTTTCCGATGTCACCATGGTCACTATGAGTTCTTGGTGATGCCTTTTGGGCTGACTAATGCGCCAGCCACCTTCCAATCTTGCATGAATCATGTTTTCAACAAGCAACTAAGGAAATTCCTCTTAGTCTTCTTTGATGACTTGTTGATCTATAGAAAAATTTGGGAGGAGCACCTTCAGCATGTAGAGCAAATTTTGGCTATCATGGAAGAGCAATCTTTATATGCTAAGGAATCCAAATGTGAGTTTGGAATGACAGAGGTCCTTTATTTAGGGCACATCATTGGGATGAAGGGGGTACAGGTACACCAAAAGAAGATACAAGCTATACTTGACTAGCCCACACCTAAGACCCTCACAGAACCCTTTACAGTGGAGTGCGATGCCTCAGGGGAAGGCATTGGAGCAGTGCTTATGCAAAATAGGCACCCTATTGTCTATGAAAGACGAAAATTGAGGGGTCCTGAGCTTCTCTACACCATCTATGACAAAGAGATGCTAGCCATCATGCATGTGTTGGCTAAGTTCAGGCAATATTTGGTTGGGGCAAAATTCGTTGTGAGGACAGATCACAACAGCCTCAAGTACTTTCTATATCAGAAGGACTTAAATGAGAGGCAACAGAAATGGGTGAGCAAAATCCAGGCTTATGACTTTGACATTGAGTTTGTCAAAGGGAAGAATAATGTGGTGGCAGATGCCTTATCCAGAAGACCATCAGTTTATGCCATGACCGACATCTCAATGGACTGGAAGGCCCACCTTTTGGAGGAATACTCAAAGAACAGATTTGCATGCGAATTGATGGATGGACAGGTACAAGATGACAACTTTAGAATTATGGATGACATCATATACTACAAGGGCCGAATTTTCTTGGTCCCCGAGTCAACCTTTAAAGCCAAAGTGCTACAAGCATGTCATGATTCACCAGTAGCAAGGAATCAAGGGTTCATCAAGACATACAGGCAGATACGGGAGAGATTCGCTTGGAAGGGCTTGAAGGAAGATGTGATGCGCCACATCAAGGAGTGCACCACTTGTCAAGTAAACAAGGATGAACACACTCACCCAGCAGGAAAACTGCGACCACTTCCCATCCCGGAACAAAAATGGGAAAGCATATTGATGGATTTCATCACAGGATTTCCCAAGGATCAAGGCAAAGACTGCATTTTCGTGGTGGTAGACAGGTTAACTAAGTTTGCACACTTCTTCGCCATTGCCACAGACTACAGTGCAGCACAGGTTGCAGATTTGTTCTTCCGGGAGGTCTTCAGATTGCATGGTTTACCCAAAACCAATGTACCAGACTATTCAAGTTAACACCTAGTACCAGCTTTCATCCTCAAACAAATGGCCAGACAGAGATAGTCAACAAATGGGTTGAAGGCTACCTCGAGAATTATGTGTCAGGGCAGCAAAAGGCATGGGTTAAATGGCTTCATTTGGGGGAATATTGCTACAACACCACCCACCATATGTCCATTGGTATGCCACCATTTACAACCTTATACAGTTATGATCCCCTCTCATTTGTGGATATCGTCTTTGGCAACAGCAGGACTCCCATGGTTCAGGATTGGATTCAGCAGGTTCAGGATTGGATTCAGTAGAGTCAAGATATACTCAGAGAGCTTAAGGACCACCTACAAAGGGCACAAAATCAGCAGAAGGTACAGGCAAACAAGCCCAAGGTGGATTGCACATTTGAGGTTGGTGATTTGGCTTATTTGAGGCTTCAACCATACAGACAGGCATCTATTAAGAGGAGTGGCGCAGAAAAGCTCCAACCTCACTTTTTTGGTCCATACAGGGTCAACAAAAAGGTAGGGGCCGTGGCATATGAGATTGATCTACCACAGGGCAGCAAAATACACGATGTTTTCCATGTGTCATGCTTGAAGAGAGCCATTGGTAAACACATCATTCCTATTGAGGAATTGCTACCTTTGGATGAAGAAGGACAGTTGATACTGATACCAGAGGAGATATTGGAAGTCTGGGAGAAGAAGTTAAGGAAAAGAAGCATCAAGGAATATTTGCTCAAATGGAAGAATCTACCCATAGCGGATGCTACTTGGGAAGGTGAACATATGCTCCAGGAGACAGGTCTAGAATTGCTTGTGAGCAAGCAATTTCTAGCAGGAGAGACTGTAATGTCCCCCACCTCTTGATGAAGAGGTTTGGAGAGACTCAGTAGTCTAATTATCCCCACTAGACTATAGTCTCATGCATCAGGGAGACAAAGTCAACAGGAAGCCATTGCCTAAGCACAACGTATAAGGTAACTTAATGAAAGAAAAGAACATGTGGAGAGAGGCTGGGAGTTAACCCTAGGGGTTAACTAACTCAACAGAAGAATAGACTGGGGGTATAAAAGAAAGGAAGGGCACACTTCTAAGGCATTTTGGATTATTATCATATTTTGCATTTGGGCTCTTGTGCACAAGCAGTTTTGAGGGTTTTGAGACTAAAACCCTAGAGATCAACTCAGTGGTGAAAAATTCCACCTTCCTTGATCCAAAATTGGTCCTGGAGGTGCAACAATCCTCCCACGCCATTCTACAACGTTGCAGAGGTCAGATCCATTGGCAGAAGAGTACTAGTGCGCAGCCTAAGGGGGTTTCCAGCAGGAGGGCGCACCACCTTGTGGAGATCAGTTCGATCTGAAGTGAGGAGGACGATTTTGGGCAAAGGAACATCTGGGTATTCTTTGTCTGGTCCAGGACATCATTTCTAGTCTATTCAGAAGGAGGTTTTCCCAGTAGATTATTTCCTAGAGTTTGGCATGAGTTGGAGAAGAGCAGGGCGCACTACAGAAGGAGCTTTTCATCATTTGGTGGATCAGATCTTCCTAGTTCATCTTGAGACTTCACCAGTGGGGTTGCATTGCCCCAATCTATCATCTCAGTGATTTTTGTAGCAGTTGGAGGCCTCTAGAGGTGAGGCTGAAATCTTGGATCTTCAGTCAACCAGGACAGCCCAAACCAGTTGAGGGTTTGCTCATTTAGAGGGCCAGAACTTCACCATTCATCCTGAGACTTTGCCAGAAGGGTTCTAGTGGCCCGATCTACATTCCGAGAGAGTTTTGAGTCATTTGGAGCACAGGAAGAGGAGGGCCGAAATCTAGGGTATCTACAGCCACCAGGACAGTGCGCAACTCAGCCAGTTTGAGGGTTTGGCACTACATAGTGCCAGGGTTTCATCTTATCATTCATCTCTTGCAGCTATTGGCCTTTGGAGACTTGTATCTTCTCTTCATGGTATCGTTGAAGGCTATTATCATCAGTATTGGTATTATTGTAGCAACTTTCATTCCATATTGGATATTATTGTGGTTTTCTTTCAGATCTACAGATCTATGGTTAGAGGATCTATCTACTATTTAAATAAAGGTCAAATCTGACATTATTGGCTCTATATTGGTGTTCCTTATTGTATCTTGTCTTGTTTATGGTGTATGCTTCAGATCTATCACTTCATTGCTATAATCTCCATAATATAAACCCTAATGTGCAACTTCATGAGTAAACCTGCAAACATATAACCAAACAACAATAAACAATGAACAGTTAGTGTTTCCAACAAAAACTTTGGCTTGGGAACATTACAAAGAGTGTGAAATGTGGCCTCCAATGGTGGACATCCTCCTTAAATCAAGTGCCAAGCAAGTGAATCCATGAGACAAGGCATATGAAGAACACATGTGAAATCAATGCTCAACTAACTCCATGAAGAAACAGGGTAGCCCCTCATCAACCAATAAAATAAGACCATCCCTACAAGATACTCCTCCAAAAATGGCACGTCTCAATAATGCATGAGAAAGTGTGCAACAAACCACTCAAGCTCAAGGTCCAAGATGTAACAACCCTCCATAAGTGTGCCTAGGGCTAGCTCCATAAAACAAGGGATCAATGTGCAATGTGCTAGATACATGGAGAAGAGAGTCAAAACAAGCCATGTATCACCATCAATCCATATGCCAAGTCATCCAAGTGATCAACCAACTCATCAAAAAGGGGTACAACCTCAAGCAAAAGTCTAGGAAATGTGAATATGTCTCAACATGTGTGCCAAGGGGGTGAGCATTCCACGTAAAACCATGATCCACCTCAAAAGTAACCCATCCATGTATGAAAAGCATCCATAAGAGCTAGGGCATTAGAATAGTGGGCCTCTGACCATGTTAATACTGACTCATCAAAGTAATAAACCATACGAAAAAGAGGGGGTATATGCCAAGCGCTCTGTTCCATGATGATGCCAACTAAATGAAGATGTCAATACAATGCCAACTTAGCCCAAAAGTGCTAGGGCATTATTCCCAGAGTCACATATTAACATGTATCATCAACTATCCACATGATGATAGGGGCTCCATAACCAAGTCTACTAGCATGAAAGGAAAGCAGTCATCGTCAACATCATCAAGATATCCATGGCCATATCACCAATAACCTAATCAAGTGAAATCACAACCCCTAGGCCATCCAAAGCTCCATCAACTTCTAAAACTTGCATTTGTGATAAAAAACACAAGAGCAGTGAAAATTTTCACTAGTGTAGCCTCATGCAAAATGAGGGATAATAGGACCAACCCAAGAAGCCCACACTTTGGATGGGGTATTGAAACAATTCAGTGCCGCCACTAGTATGATCATAAATTTCAACAAATCAATTATATGCTTCCACCATATAGTGCAAAATAGAAAGACACAAGTTTAAGATTTCTACCTTTCATGAAGCACCAATTTGAAGAATAATGTATATACTTGAGGTTTTTTTGAAGGCAAATGATTACAAAAATGCAAACTAGTTTAGGTTTGTGGAGAAATTTTGTGCAAGAACCTAAATGTGGTGCCACATGTTATCCATATGTGGTTGGTTAATTCTAACCAAAATTGTAATAGAGACCATCTCGATTTATTGGAGCACACCTTTGATTCTGCCTAAAGGGGTAATGAACCAATTTCCAAGCTTGCCAAAAGGTTCTTGTGATCAAGGAAGAGAGAGGTATACAATACTCCCTTCGTGAAATGGAAATAGATTTGGGAACCCAAATAACTTGGTGGATGGGGATTGATAGAATTGGAGTTATTCTCTAGGACCCTTGTAGGTAAATCAGCAGAGGTTCATATTGAGCGCAAGATTAAGGTAGGATTTCACCTTAGTGAAATATGTGAGGGCCCAAACACTCTTGGATTGGATTAAATCCCCTTTGAGGGATTACAATGGTGCCTCTATTTTGGAGGTCAATTAACATAGCGATCCCCCTGGTCACTCAACACCTAATATGGGAGGTGGGAGATGGAAAGCAAGTACTGATATCTAAGGATCCTTGGGTAGGCACAAATACAGAGTACACAATCATTGAAGCATATCCTTCTTGGCGGGCCAAGCTTCCAAGAATGACTCTAAATATGGGACATTATTCCAAATTGGACAAACCTTCACAAACAATTAATAAGATCAAGTGTATCACTTCCAAAGAGGAGGATACCCTAAAATGGGGTGCAAACCCAGCTAGTGAGGATCTACTTGGTCAAATTGGGTTATTTTAGCTTTCCAAGAAGAAAATCAAGGACCCAAAAGAGTTGGTGGAAGGGACTATGGGAGATGAAAGCTCCCTTAAAGGCAAAAATTTGTACATGGTTAGCAGTGGAGAACAAATTACATACCTAAGATAGGCTCCAAAAATACAAATTTGAAGGTCCCAGCATTTGCTTACAGTGCAGAGAAAACATGGAAACAGTCCATTTGTTTCGGAATTGCTATTTCTCCTTGGAGGTATGGTCTTTAATCAAAGGAATGAACCTAGACATAAAAACTAGGAAGGCGAATAGTGAGAAGAAGTTATGGAGGACTGGTTTGAAGAACACAAAGGCAGGGAAAACATTAGCACTCTTCCAATCTACTACATTTGGTCAATATAGCTCTCAGCAGGAATGGGAAAATTTTCAATGAAGATAGAAGCTCTCCCTTAGCATTTTTTTGCAAGCTTAAACATTCTCTAAAGTGAATCCCTACAAACAAGTCAACGACTATAACAAGGACTGTAAAGTTGATTCAGTTGGATTACTCAAAGCCTTTAAGCTTCTTTGACGGGGCCTTTGATGGAAATCCGAGACCCAAAAGAGCAATGGAACTTTTGGTGTTATCTTAAAAGCATGAGTATTTTTCCAAGTGGACTATCTGAAAAGCATGAGTATTTTTCCAAGTGGACTTAGGGGTATGCACAAACAACAAAGTAGAAGTTGCAATTGCTGTTCATCTTATGTCTATGGCTATGGAGAGAAGGATAAGGACCTTCAAGGTGTATGGAGACTCTCAACTTACATGGAACTTGCTATGGGAAAGCGTCAAGTAAAGCAAAAATCCCTTCTCCCCTGGGTCATCAAAGCCTCCAAGTTGGCCTCACTCTTTGAATCAATTCAATTCCATCATATATATCGAGAGTTGAATAGAGTTGTGGATCTAATCGCTAAGGAGGTTGTGGATCCGCCCAAATGGTACCCTAGAATCATATCCAACGAATGGATGGTCCTTGCACTACCATATTCATAGAACGATTCAGCCATAACGATTGAATCTATAGTACTATTGGCAAGTTTGAATCCTATAGAGAAATAGTATTATGGAATATCTCGTTATTTTGTTATTGATGAAGTTGGAAGGTGTTTGTATATTCCTGTAAATGAGAGGTATATTTAGGAAGTAATCACTTCAAAAATGGTGTTACATTTGTCCATTAAAAAGTTAGCTTGGGGAGCATTTTGAACTTGCTACTAGTTAGCATTGCTAGTGTAACTTTATATTCCAATCCATATAAAGTTTACCGACATTTTCTCAACTTTTAAATCTAGTTTAAATCTTCCAAGCATTTATGGTACCTCTCGGCAAAAAAGAGTAATGGGAAGCATTGGCCAGTGAGGGATCATTTTCCTCAGATCATGTTATTATTGGGGGAGATCGTGATATTATTGGGGGAGATGTTATTATTTTACTTGGATATTCGGTCGACTTTGATTGTTCTCCCTGACATTGTAAATTTCTTCATATACCTCTTAATAGAATAAGTGTACATATTAGAGTATGCTAGATAATACTCATACTTGTTGGCTGCTAATGCTTGTTCCTACTTTTCTTGGATTTCACTTTCTCAGAGGATCTGGTTCAATTTCTTCATTCCAAATTTATTATTTTTCTGTCAAATCTGGCCAACAGGTTCACAGGATGTTTTGAACCAGTCCTCATGGAAGATGACTTCAGATATTAACATCCCATCGGCCCTCATCCCTGCTTGGGATCTCTTCTGAGTACAGCTACAGAGATCAAACATTTAGATATTGGAGGAAATAGATCAGTTGGAATGGAAGAAAATCCTTCTACAAGCAAATAATTGGTACATATTGGTTACAACAGAACAACAGAGCATTCTAGGACTCTTTCAAGAGCGATAAATGAACACGGTATTGTTGGAAACAGAAGATAAAGGCTCCCCTCAAGGCCAAAATATGTGCTTGGATTGCACTGGAAAATAGATTGCTTACCCGGGATAGACTGCAAAAGAGAACATTTAAAGGTCCCAGAATATGCTTTCTATGTAATGATCATGAGTAACAATAAACCATCTATTCTGTAAATGTAATTAGCCTTGGAGGTTTGGTCAATCATCAAAGGCTTGATCGCTGGCATTCCAGGAAAGGTGATACAATTGAAGAGTTACTTGAAAAATGGTTTTTCAAATAAAGCACAGGGAGGATGTTCTATCTCTTCCCATCTTCTACATATGGTCAATATGTCTACAAAGTAATTTGAAGATATTCCAAAAATATAAATGTCCTCCACTTGACATATATTACAAATTGAAGCAAGTTTTGAAATTGGTGAATAAGTTGCCTTCAGTTTAAAAGACTAGGACTGTCCCAGCTATATTGTGGGATCACTCTATCAATACAATTTCCTTTAATGGGCATCTATAGGTAATCACTCTATCCATACAAGTTTACTTCCAGTTTGAAATGAGCAGAAGTACAAACAACTTCATTGAGCTTTAGACTCTCATTATCCTTAAGATTGCCGTAGAAAGGAATATAAAAATCTTGCAGGCTTGTGGAGACTCACGGCTTGTCTGTAACTGGATGTCTGGAAAAGCACAGGTTAGAAATTTACATCTTACAGCACTGGTGAACAAGGCACTCAGTCTCTCTCCATTTTGGAAAAATAGATATTCAGCATACTTACAGAGGGAACAATAGAGAGGGAGATCATATGGAAAAGGTGGAAACGATGTTTCCTGACAGTCACTTACAGGTTTGGGGGTGGACAGATGGTGTGTATGGTCCTCAGACCATTAGAAGAATGACCTGAATTCTCTGAACACTTTCTGGGATTTCATTTTCTGAATATTATGGGTATCACCTTTTGACTTATCAGTAGCTGATATGTTATTGCTCTCTAAAGATCATTACTAGATATATTTTGTAAGTCTCAAAGGCAAAATCAGACTCTTTTTGTAGAATTTAATGTTGATACCAATCATGCTAGCAAATAGCAACACTGGATGTAACTCTTTATTTTCGCAATAAAAGTTAACAACAATTTTCCGAATATTAATGCTTGGTGTTCTTTTCTTAAATTTTCATTTTTACATTATAGTTTGATTTATAAGCACATATATTACACATCTCCTCTATACTGAGATGTTACTTTTTTAAAAATATAATATTGTGTCAACTTATGCCACATGTCACATTGCATAGACGTTACACTTCTCCCTCATACTGGGCTATAGAATGTGTTACCCTCCTCTCTCACCTATGGATAACTAGAGGAGATCATGTCTCATGGCCCACAATGAGAACATTGGTCCCAATGATGATGATGATCGGTATTCTCCACAGACAGCAACCCCTCAGATGCCTCCCCCCTAATCCATCTCAGCTCATTACACTTGATCAGCATTGTTCATCGGATGATGGTGGTCCAACCCAGATGAGGTACACTAGCCATTGTTTCATATAAAGTGTCATATTTAATGCACTAGGCATTTAGGTGAGGATCATGGGTTGAAGTTAGATAATGAATCATGATTGCTTGGAAGTTATGTTTCTTGACTCGTTTCACTTTGGTGGCCATCTTATGTGCCCTAGTCCAGTGTTGTCACTGTTGGGGAAAGGGGTACTACTAGGGGCCTTCCACAGTGTACTTATCTTCTGGAATGGTAGTTACATGTACACCAAAAAGGCATATCCTCCTATGAGAAGAAGGGCTAGAATGTAGAGGTTGATGTGGCTGCTAAAGAATAAAAAAGAAAGCATGTTAAAAAGGAAAGAATGATGGGATATAAATGACCAATTCATATGCCAGAGGTCAGCTTGAGCTCTACCCCCTCACTATGAGGCAATCGCCCCTAGTTCTGATGCACTAAATGCATATCAATTAAAAGGACTTTATCAGCAAGAAAAATAATGAATTCTTGAAACCTGAAAAGGGGACTTGCAAAGCAATAAAATAATATCAAAAGGCAAGAAAGGGGTTTGGAATACACACATTGCCGAGGAAAGGGTATCTCAAGCAACAAGCAATCCCTCTACACAGGTGCTCATAGCAATGAAACCCCACGTATCCTTGCATGTCAAGGACACCATGACCACGAAGTAAGCCCCTTCCATCTCATTCACTTATACTTACACTTTGAAAGGTTTGTCAGGAACTACTCCTCTACTTGGGTACTGGCATGCCTAATAGAGTCTTATGATGGTCCTCCCATACATAAACTTGGCAAATTGCATAAGGTCTTAAGCTAGTGTCAAGTTCAAAGAAGATACCTAGGTGAATTGCTTGCATGGCTTCTATATTAAGTAATGGCTTACTTTGTATGATCCTAATGACTATGGTATCTTACGATGGTTGATCTCACCTAACTTTGTTGACCTTCTTTGATCTCGGTGCACTCTTGACATGGTTCTTGAAGGACGTTTTCATGATGATACCCAAGATGTTGAGCATTATTTGGAGGATGTTTCACACTTCATACAGAGCATTGCACCTTTTGATGATTGTATATACCCTGGGGCACCTCCCCACAACTCCGAGACCTTGGACGTTGGACAAATGAGCATAGATATTGCAGATATAGCCATATGAGTCATTGAGAGGGCAGGAAGCCCCACAAGCTAGACAAAGCACCCCTAAGAATATTAGGGTTTGATCGAATGATGTAGTACTTGGAGATGATGACGCACCTCTTTGGAGAGGTTATGGAGCCCT
>JASDQU010101084.1:19342-31358 GCA_032191745.1 Picea mariana | reverse complement strand
TGAATGGAATCATTTTAACAACAAAGAAATAACAACGTCACACTTATAATAAGTAGAAATCTACTTATAAACATGAGGCAAAATCCCCATTATGATCATTTGACATCATTCAAAGTACATACTCCTAAAACATAAATAGTTCTTTATTTATTGCCATAATAAAGAAAATAAAAAGGATTGTTGTCATTAAACTCAACTTAGTGAGTTCATAATTAATCTTGTGAGATAAAGACTTAGAGTTGTAAAGAGTTAGTAGAGAGTCAGAGTATAGCACCAAGGAACGTACTCTAAAACTATACATGTATATTAATTAATGTTAATAAGAATAATTAGAATTTTTTTCTTACGACTATGGAAGGTTCTTATGTCATTTGAGTGTTGTTTGTCCATTTAAGTTTTTGTAGTGTGTTTCTTTTCTAACTTGTATTTTGTCGATTGTTGTTTCTAGCTTATAGAGTTACAAACATCAGTAACTTATGCCCATTACGCTTCTAACTATGCCATTTAGTATTGGAGTGGGGTTTGAGAAGGTCTAGGAGAGAACTATGTGAGAGAAAGGCTCTTAAAAGATGACGTGAAATTCATAAATAAGAGCTCATGGAAATGGTGAGAAGAGGATGAAGAACATTGGTGAATGGAGAATTAAGAGTGTTGGAGAGAAGAATCAAAGAGTTGGAGAATAGAGAGTAAGATAAAAGCTAAAGTAGGTAGCTCAAAATTAGAAAAGGAAGAAGAAGGTGAGGTTAAATATGGATATATTGTAGCTCCATAAATGAAAATTTTAAATAACAAAAGGGGAGAAGTTCAAGCCTTTATGTTATGATGGAAGCCTGAAAGAAAGAAAAAAAAAACATTGATAGACTAGCTAAGCAAGATGGAGCACTACTTTGAATTTGGAATAATGTAACACTAACAAAGGATGAAATTTTATACCATGAAGTTAAAGAGACTTGTAATATAGTGGGATTTTGTGCAATACTTGAGAATTCAAAAGGGTAAAAGGAATATTCAAAGTTAGAGTAAGATGACCGTGAAGATTTAGAAAAAGTATTCTTGCATGTATTTTTACAAACAAACATTGCTCAAGCAATTGTAGAACCCTAGATTGAAATATTAGAACGTATAAGTCTACATATATGAATTTTACAAGATTACAATATGCATGGAGAATGAGGAGATAAATATTAGCAAGTATTAAGGTATTTAAATGGTTTGATGTTTGTCATTTGAGATGAAATCCCTCTACATAAGATGCATTGTGTTGAAGAGGCATACTAGTTAGCATTGAAGGTGGAAAACAAGTTAGTGCACAAGGACAATAGAAAGATATTTCACATAGAAAGAGGTGGTMGTAGTGGTATCACAATTCCACATGGGAGGAAGAAGATGCACACAATGAAWATTTTAAGAGGATATATGAGAACAATGTAYTRGGTAGAGGTYGAAGTAGAGATTGTGGATGTTTCAAAGGATGGTGAAGAGGCTTTGTTGGTCATAGAAGGAAGATATATTGTTATAATTATGGAGATAGAGGACATTCGGGTGATTGTCAAWTTGAACCAAGAACTTAGTGAGCATATGGACAGGTGTTGGAAYGACAAATAATTACAGTRGTAGCAAACCATGGAGAAAAACTAACGATGTGCRAAGGAATGATCATGYCAAACAAGTATCAACAAGTGCYAAAAGAAGATAGATGGTTGAAAAACAATATCTTCAAAATAAAATGAAAATATAGAAATAAGTGTTGCAAAATAATATAGATATATAAATGTGTTGAAAATTGTGGTAGAGAGGGTAAAGAATCAAAGATAGCATGGCAATAGCACCCACAACCATTTATCTTTTGGTTTTAGCRTGGATATGAAAGGATAGGGATAAATRAATGTAAGTTGTCCTTTAACATAGATGTTTGTCATTTGAGATGAAATCCCTCTACATAAGATGCATTTTGTTGAAGAGGCATACTAGTTAGCGTTGAAGGTGGAAACAAGTTAGTGCACAAGGACATTAGAAAGATATATTTCACACAGAAAGAGGTGGTCGCAGTGGTATCACAATTCCACATGGGAGAAAAGTTTGAGAGGATATATGAGAACAGTGTACCGAGAAGAGGTCGAAGTAGAGATTGTGGATATTTCAAAGGATGGTGAAGAGGCTTTGTTGGTTATAGAAGGAAGATATATTGTTATAATTACGAAGATGAAGGTCACAATTCCCTCCAAAGGGGGGTGCTTGTAAAATTGAACCAAGAACTTAGTGAACATAGGGACAAGTGTTGGACTGACAAATAATCACAATAGTAGCAAACCATGGAGAAAAACTAATGATTTACGAAGGAACAGTCATGTCAAAGAAGTAACAACAAGTGCCAAGAGAAGATAGATAGTTGAAAAACAATATCTTCGAAATAAAATGCAAATATAGCAAGAAGTGTTGCAAAATAATATAGGTATACTAGATGTGCTGAAAATTGTGGTAGAGAGGGTAAATAATTAAATCTAGCATGGAAATAACACCCACGACCATTTATCTTTTGGTTTTAACATGAATATGAAAGTACATGGACAAATCAATGTAAGGTGTCCTTTAACATTGGTGAATGTAAGAATGAAATTCTATGAGAAGTCATCCACATGGACACTTTCACATGTTGGGAATACTATCATTATAATATTACAGATGTGTGATGCATGATGGGAAGACTGATGATTGTACCATCTCCAAGGATGGACATATATTCCAATTGTTGTTAGTGAAGGATAAAGAACCTGATTTGTAAGGTATCCTTTAACATTGGTGAATGTAAGGATGAAATTCTATGAGAAGTCATCCACATGGACACTTTCACATGTTGGGAATATTATCATTATATGCTAGATGTGTGATCCATGATGGGAAGATTGATAATTGTACCATCTCCAAGGATGTACATATATTCCATTTTTTTTTTGTGAAGGATAAAGAACCTTTTAGAGGCTTTCATGTTGTTACCAAATAAATTCTTAACCATTGGGATTTTTTACTTAGTTTAGCAAGAGTCACTCTCTATTACTTTCTATACTAACTATAAAGTGTTTTCTCCACACCTAATGCCCTTAAGGATGGTGTGCGTTAGCCTGTATATGAAATCAAAAGACATTTTGTGTTAAATGAAAGAAGAAATCATTTTAACAACAAAGCAATAATAGTGCATCACTAATAATAAGTAGAAATATATTTCGAAAGACGNGATGCATGATGGGAAGACTGATGATTGTACCATCTCCAAGGATGGACATATATTCCAATTGTTGTTAGTGAAGGATAAAGAACCTGATTTGTAAGGTGTCCTTTAACATTGATGAATGTAAGGATGAAATTCTATGAGAAGTCATCCACATGGACACTTTCACATGTTGGGAATATTATCATTATAATATGCTAGATGTGTGATCCATGATGGGAAGATTGATAATTGTACCATCTCCAAGGATTTACATATATTCCATTTTTTTTTGTTTATGGAGGATAAAAAACCTTTTAGAAGCTTTCATGTTGTTACCAAATAAATTCTTAACCATTGGGATTTTTTACTTAGTTTAGCAAGAGTCACTCTCTATTACTTTCTATACTAACCATAAAGTGTTTTCTCCACACCTAATGCCCTTAAGGATGGTGTGTGTTAACCTGTATATGAAATCAAAAGACATTTCGTGTTAAATGAAAGAAGAAATCATTTTAACAACAAAGCAATAATAGTGCATCACTAACAATAAGTAGAAATATATTTTGAAAGATGAGGCAAAATCTTAATTATGATCATTTTGTAGCCTTCAATGTACAAACACAATACAAATAGTTCTACATGTTAATGATAATTGAGCCAAAATGATTGTGGAAATTTATATCAAGGTCTTCACGATAGAACATGAAGAAAGAAAAGATGTTAAACCTAGCGAGATTTAACGTCATTGCCCTGTAAGAGACGCTAAACAAGATTTTTTGAAGATCATGCTATGTTGTGTGTCCAACAAAGGCGTGTCTGAGAAATAATGAAAATAAAGCTTGGAAACTAAAATGACATGGAAATTCAAAGAAGAAGAAAAAATAATATGAAGCAAATGTACAAAAAAATAAGGGAAGCATACTATTGTGTGGTGGAAGACTATCTAACCCATCTAAAATTCTTTGAAATATTTTCAATTTATTTCCTAAGTTATTTCTTGGTGTAGTGTTTAAGCGTTTGACTAGGGCACTAATAGTTGGTTGGTTGGTCATGGTCAATTTATGTGACATGGGTTCAAAATACTTGGAGATAGGGATTTTTGACATCCCAATGGTACTTGAACCATGACCATAACCTCTAACACTTATTCTTCTAATTTGGCTAGGGTGTCAATGGTCTCTAGGAGAAATGTGTCCCTCTATTGACTCCTCCAATAGTTGCTTGATAGTAAGCCCATAATGCATTCAATTGAAAATTGTAACTCATTATCCAAAACCTCGAAGAATGATTTTTTTAACTCTTTAGTTCTATTCTTAAACTCATTAATGATTTTTTTAACTCTTTAGTTCTATTCTTAAACTCATTTTCTTCAATCAAGCATTCTTTCTCAAAAGTATGAGAAAAAATAAACTTATTATCTTTTTTTGGACAATAATAAACTTAACCCATTCTTCTTTGCATTGAGTATTTCCAGAATAACTATAGAGTGAGAGAGCACTTTTAAAATGTGGTCCCATGAGAGTTGGATTTCTCCCAATTGTCGATGCATGAGAATCCTTGACACCACTAAATACATGAGTGTGCCAAGAGAGAATAACATGAGCAAGCATGAGACAAGTAGGCATGGAACAAATGAGCATGATAGAAGTTAAAACATGGGAACAACATTGAAATTGTGCAATGTATAGTTCAAGCATGTGTAATTGAGAGCACACCATGAAAGATGAAAGGTCATAGTGGAAGCTAAAGTGAATAACATATTTGAAGATCATGGTGGAAGCTCAAGAGACATAAATAAAGTTGAAGGTTGCAATGGAAGCTCGAGAAAAATAAATAGATTTGAAGAATTCTGAACAAATTTGAAGATCTACATTAGAGACAAAGAGGTACATTAGGAAGATGTAGATTAGACAAAAGTTAGATAGTGAACCGACAAAAAAATGAAAGGGATTGTTGTCATTGGAGTCTGTTTAGTGGGTCCATAGCTTGTCTTGTGAGATAGGGACTTAGAACTGTAAAAAGTTGGTTAAAAGACAAAGTAGAGAATTGAGGAACATATTATAAATATATACATGTATATTGATCTTTGTTAATAATAATGAGTAGAAAGTTTCATATGGATATGAAATTTGGTTCTTATGTCACCCAAGTTTTGTTTAACCATTTATGTTCTCATAGTGTATATTTGTTTAAATTTGTGTGTTGTCAATTATTGCATATATTTGATAGACTTGGATATATTAAACTATAGTGAATTAGGCCCATTTTACTCTGACAATGCCATTTGGTATTAGAGCGAGGATCTACAAGATAATTGCGCAAGAGGGAGGCTTTGAGAAGACGTTGTGAAGGTCATAAGTAAGAACTCATGGAAATGGTGACAAAAACATGAAGAACAATGATGAAATAGAACTAAGGGTGCTATAGAGAGCAATCAAAGAGGTGAAGAAAATAGAGCAATATAGAAGTCGAATTGAGTAGCTTAGAATAAGAAAAGGAAGAAGAAGGTGAGGTTAAAGATAAACATATTGTAGCTCAAATATTAAAATTTTAAAAAACAAAAAGGAAGTGAAGGTAGAGGTTTCTTGTTATAGTGGAAGCTTTAAATAATAAAAAATAATAATAACATTACTAGAGTAGCTAAGCACGATGGAGCACTACTAGATTATTTGGAAAGATTTTTTTATTTTGTGTTGTGTCGAATTGTTTATTGGAATTTGAAATAGTGGGAAGAAGATAGGGTGGGGAGTCAACAAAATCACCATGGAACAAAAGCTTTCCTTGAATAACCCTTGTGATAATATATGCAGGGTGATAATATATGTTTTTGTCAATATCTTATCATCCTCCAAAAAGGGAGCCATTTAGCTAGCATACAGAATGCATTGAATGATAGTAACTAATACATTCAAATTCAAATTCCATTCAAGGACGATAATTAAATATTTGGAGATTATAGTATCTTGTAACGTGAAATGTTCTTTATATGGATTTTAGGTATGCCAAGAAGCAAGGCAATCGTTGATATTCATTCTTATGAGAATTTGAGATGGTTACTTAATTAAAACAACAAGGTATTTATCTTATAAACAAAAAGTATATTACACACATAGAGACATCCTCAAACTTGATTGCTAATTTTATGTTAACACTTAATTTATGCACACGTTGAATATATGAAATCCAACTTAATGTGAGTAAAACATAGATCCATTTTAACTTAGATGTATTAAGTATCTATAGGTATCTATGAGAATCAAAAAGAAATTAAAGCTTAAATATTTTCAAGGTGTTTGAAGGATTCGAGTTAACATAGATGTATGTTGATTTATTTTACTATCATGTTTTCATTATTATTAATTTGGTTAATTTTTTCATTTTTTACATTATGAATCATAATTTCTATTTTGTTTTGATTTATAAGTGTTGTATTATGTTATACATTTTATACCTAGTGAGTGGCATATCTCACCTAGCTTCTCTAGATGCAATTCTATCATTTTCACATCATCATCATCATCATTATTCTCAGTCAATTTATGAAGAAGAGGTTGTTTAGATCATAAGTTTTGTAGCAACAAAAACATTTTTATGTATATAAACTTGTGGATGGTTTTGTCCCTGTTTGTGATCAATCTGTATCTTCAAAGATGCAAAAGGAAGACTGCAACAATGTAATAGTAGGTGCTGAGACAATTAGTACATAATTTATTTTGATCATTTTTTGTTCTAGAGTTCGTATAGGACAATTTATGTATATTTGATTTCAAACTTTGAAATATCAATTTAAATCTTTTATTCTTGGAAAATACACGCATACATGGTAGTCTTTTTACTTTTTATTTTTTTTTAGATTTAAGGGACTTTAACATTTTTTTCATTTCAATTTGTAAGGGTTACTCATGTTACACATCTCTTTCATAGTGGATTGTAGTTCACCTAGCTTGTGTCGATACATTGAATCATTAGTGAAGATGTGGTTGGCTTATTTAGGTGCAATGAATGGACAACGGATGGATAGATACAAAAAATCTATGACTTCCCACTTATTACTAAGAGTTAATAAGAGTTACTCTCTATTTATTTCTAAGCTTGACCAAATGGCACCTAATGTGAATGATATGAGTGGACATGAAGAGGTATTTATATGGTAGAAGAAATTTCAAAATGCATAGATGTTAGGCATATTTGACTTATTTAATCGACATTTTTGAGAAAGCACGTGAAAGGGTTATTGTGGAGCACTGCCAAGCATGGACTTTTTCCTCCATCTACCAAGAGTCACGCGTTATCAATTTCTAAACTAACCACAAAGTGTATTGTTTGTGACTAATGCCATTAAGGGTGATGTGTGTCAACCTTTATATGAAACCAAGAAAGAGTTCTTATTATCATGGATTATCTGGCAAATAACTTCAAAACTCCTCACCACAGAAATCTGAAAACAAAGTTCTTATTAAATGGAAGAAATCATTCTAATAACACCTCACTAACAATAAGTAGAAATATACTCAAAAACACGAGGCAAAATGTCCATTGCGGTCATTTGGAAACGTTTAAAGTACATACACCTAAAATATAAATAGTTATTTTTATTAATGATAAAAAATCCAAAATACTATCAAAAATTTATATCAATGTCTTCACAATAGAACATGAAGAAAATATTTTAACTCTACCATGCTCTAAATCCATTTCCCTATAAGGAGACACCAACAAGAATTTTCTTAAGATCTTGCTATGTTGTATGTCCAACAGAGACTTCCTTGAAGTAAACAAAGCTCAAGGACTAAAACGACACGAAAATTCAAAGAAGAAGAAGAAAGACCATGAAGCACAAGCAAAAACAAAAGAAGGGGATCAACACATTATCATGTATTGGAAGAGTATCTCACCCATCTCAAATCCTTTGCTTTTTTTTTATAGTTGTGCCTAACCTATTTTCTTAGTGTAGTATTATTTCAACATCGAATTGGGGCATTGATAGTTGATGGGTTGTTTAGGGTCATTTTAGGTGTCAAGGGTTCCAAATTCTTCGAGATAGTGACTCTTTCCATCCCAATGGTACTTGAACCATGACGATAATACTCTAATGTTTATTCTTTTAGTTTCTCTAGAACGTCACAAGTCTCTGGTAGAAATGTGTCCCTCTTTTGACTCCTCCAACAACTAACCATTAATAAGAACATGATGTCTTCAATTAAAAATTGTAACTAGTAGTCCAAAACCCCAAAGGATGATTCTTTTAACTCTTTATTCTCTTCTTAAACTCATTTTATTCAATCAAATGTGCAAGAAAAACAAAACTTGACATATTTGTTGGACAAGATGAGACTTAACCCATTCTTCTCTACTTTGAGTATTTCCATAATACTCATTGATGAGGGGGCGTTTTTAACATGTGGTCCCATGAGAGTTGATTTTTTCCTAGTTATTGATGTAAGATCATCCTTGAAACTACTAAGCACATGAACGTGCAAGTGGATCATGACACATACAAGCACAACACTTGCAAGCATGGAACCGATGAGCGTGAAAGAAGTTAAAACATGGGATCAACATGGAAAATTTGTAGTGTATAGTTTAGATGCAATGAAACTAAGTATGCAATTATATGAGGAAAGTAGTACACATGATGCTAACATCATTAGTATTGCAAAGGAATGCAACAATAATGAGAACATGACAATGAGTGTGCATTATGGGCACATGCAACGAAAAACACGCTTGGAAAGATGAAAGA
The DNA here is from genome assembly GCA_032191745.1 of Picea mariana. Taxonomy (NCBI): domain Eukaryota; kingdom Viridiplantae; phylum Streptophyta; class Pinopsida; order Pinales; family Pinaceae; genus Picea; species Picea mariana. Next base: position 22,407 of record JASDQU010101084.1, on the reverse strand, counting down.
ACATAGTGGAAGTGAAAGTGACAAGAATTGATTTGAAGTTCATAGTGGAAGCTCAAGGAACACAAATAAATCTAAAGTTGATAGTGGAAGCTAGAGAGAAAGAAATGAATTTGAAGAATTTCAAAGGAAGTTGGAGATTTAGTTTAGACACAAAGAGGTGTGGGAGGAAGATGTAGAGTCAGTTAAATAGTGAACCAACAAAGAAAATAAAAGGGATACTTTTAATTAGAGTCCATGTAGTGAGTTCATTTATAGTCTCTGAGATAGAGATTTAGAGATCTAAAGAGTCAATGGAGATCCAGAGTAGAGCACGGAGGCACATACTATAAATGTGTGTGTGTGTGAGTGTGTGTTTCTTTCTATTAATAATAATGAGTAAAAAAATCCGCTTATGACTATGAGTTTTGTTCTTATCTTGTGTGAGTGTATTTTTGTTCTAACTTGTGAGTTGTTTTTTACTGTGTCTGGTTTATAGAGTTAGAGATATTAATGAATTAGGGTCATTGTGCCCCTAACTATGCCATTTGGTTTTAAAGCAGGGTTTGAGAAGGTTTGGAAGAGAAGTACATGAGAGGATGGTGACGTGAAGGTCATAAGTAAGAGATCATGAAAATGGCGAGAAGAGGAGGGAGAATGGTGGTGAAGTGGAATTAAGGGTGCTCCATAAGGGAATTAAAGAGTTGAATATTAGAGAGCAAGATGGAAGAGGAAATGTTCAACTCAAAATTAGTGAAGGTAGAAGCATGTGAGGTAATAGTTGTACATATTGCATCTCAACTAATGAACATTTTAAAGAACAAAACATGAGTGAAGGTTGAGGCTTTTTGTTGCAATGGAAGCCAGAAAGAGAAAACATTGATAGACTAACTAAGCAATATGGAGTATTATTTTAATTCAGGATAATGTTAGACCCGCAAAGGATGAAATTTTCCTGCATGAAGTTGAAGGGACATGTAATGTGGTGGGATTTTTTGTAATAGTAGAGAATTAAGAAGGGTAAAAAGAATATTCAAAGCTAGAGTGAGATGGTTGCAAAGCTCTAAAAAAGTTAATATTATATGTATTTTTACAAGCATGCATTGTTCAAGCAGTTGCAGAACTAAATATAAAGAGATTACAAAGTACAAGAGTGCACAAAAAAGTCTTACAAGATTACAATATGCATAGGACATGAAGAGACAAACATTAGCAACTAGGAAGACATGTAAATGGTTGGAATATTGTCATTCAAGATGAAATTGGTTTATATAAGATGCATTGTGTTAAATATGCATACTAGTTAGTGTTGAAGGTGGAAGCAAAGTTAGTGCACAAGGACAATCAAAATAGAATTCATTGAGGAGGATGTGGTCAAAGTGGTATCAAAATGCCACACAGAAGGAAGAAGATGCACATGATGAAAAGTTTGAGAGGATAGATGAGAATAGTGCACCAAGAAAAGGCCGAGGTAGATACTATGGAGGTTTTAAAGGATGGTGAAGAGGTTCTAGTGTTTATAAAAATAAGATTATATATTGCTATAATTGTTGAGATAAAGGTCATGATTCCCTTGAAGAGGAGGTGCATGTCCAAGAGAGCCAAGAACATAGTTGACCCAGGGAGAGTGAAAATCGCATTATTAGAAAAGTGTGTAGAAAAATTGATGATGCACAAAGGTATGATCGTCAAAGGAGTAACAATAAGTACCTAAATAAGATAGATGGTTGAAAAACAACATCTTCGAAATAAAATGAAAATATAGAGGTAAGTGTTGCAAAATCGTGTGTGTGTGTGTGTGTGTGTTTAAAGTATGGTTTTTGTAGGAATGGTAGAGAAATTAAAGTTGCTTGACAAAACCACCCACATGCATTTAGGATATTTTGGTTTTAGCATGGATATGAAATGATAGTGACAAATCAATGTAAGGTGTGTTTTAACATTGGTGAATGCAAGGATGAAATTCTACAAGATGTCATCCCATGGACACTTTCCATGTGTTGGGAAGGCCATCATTATAATATGATATATGTGTGATGCATGATGGGACAAATAAGACTTGTACCATCTCCAAGGACGAACATATATTCCAAATGTTGTACATATAATACTTGTACCTCTCAAGGTTGAAGAACCTTGAGAGGTGTTAATGTTTTTAGCGTAGAAATTCTTGATCACATGTATCTTTTCCTATGTTTTATCAGAGTCGCTCTCTATCACTTTCTATACTAACCACAAATTGTATTCTTTGTACCTAATGCTAGTGCAATTGAAGTGCATTAACCTTTATATGAAACCAAAAAACAGTTCATATTGAATGAAATAAGAAATCATTTTAACAACAAAGAAATAATAGTGCATCACTAACAATGACTCTAAACATACTTATAAACATAAGGACAATTACTTCACAAAATATAAAAAACGATATTTTGCTAGTCTAATTCTCAATTGGGCTTACAATGGTTTTACAAAGAAAAATAAATTTACCATGGTGGTTGAATTCTTCTCAAAGTGATATCTTCCCTCTTTGGTCTTTTTCTTTGGCACCTTCTTTTGTCTTATCTTCTCCATGAGAGTGGTCATGATAATGACAACCCCCGTTTTCATTTCATTGTCGACTCCCTATAATTTTTTTATTTTCAACCTTTAATGTTCTCAATAACCCATCCAACATTCATAAAATTTATTAAATAATAACTTTTGTTAATAAATAATAAATGTTCCCTCTCTAGACTCTACTCTTTCCAATCAACAACCTACTCGTTGCCATCCACCGTGTGTGTGTCCAATCAACAAACTATTCGTTACCATCCACTATGTGTGTGTATGGCCAATCAACAACCTACTTGTTGCCATCCATTGTGTCCATGTGTGTGTCTAATCAACAACCTACTCGTTGCCATCCACTATGTGTGTGTGCACACCTATATCTATATGTGCATGCACGTTCCACGATGGAAGTGTGTGTGTGTGGGTGTGGGTGTGTGTGTGCATGTGCATGTGCGTGTGTGTGTGCCTATATCTATGTGTGTGTGTGTGTGTGTGTGTGTGTGTGTGTGCATATATTTGTGTGTGTGTGTGCATAT
>JASDQU010101083.1:122439-141412 GCA_032191745.1 Picea mariana | reverse complement strand
CTTGAACATGTTTTTCTAAAAAGTTCACCAAAGCCTTAGGAGCCTCGGGTATCTCATTTGCTTGAAAGGAGAAGAAGCTTCTTTGTAATCCTGGCAACTGGTTTGCAATTGCTTTCTCTGTAGATTTAACTTTTTCCAATTTTGAACTGGAATTTATCATTAACTTCTCGATTTCGGCCATATTGACTATTTTGATATTTGAAATTTCAACTTTTTTCTCTTTCAGTTCCTCTTTTTCCTTCATTTGATACCTATTGATGTCAATCTCTCCTAATGAATCGGGCAATCCATCTGTCCCGATATGTGTTGATTCTTTTTCAATAGAATCAAAAATCTTTTGGCATTTTTCATTGACATTTTTTGTGATCTTTTTATAACCTTCCAAGTTTGTTTCCCAAACTTTTATCATTGCATCTCCTTTTAATTGTTCTGTAATAGACAACTTTTGTGATTTTCCAATTTCCTCCTTCTGTAAAGCAATGAGTATCTTTTGGAAAGAATTTCTTACCGCTTTAGCTTCCATTTCTTTTAACACAGCCTCGTCCAAGGATCTTTTAGATTCATGAAAATAACTTTGGATGGTTTCCATATTGCAAAATACCTTTTGTTGTTCTTCTTGGATATTAGCATATATCTCAGCTGCTTTAGTCTTGAATTGATCTATTCCAATCACTTGGTTAGTAATTGTAATGATTTTGTCTTGCAGCAATTTATTTTCATTGCTCAGTGCCTGCACTTGTTCTTGGGTAGTTTGGATCATATAGTTTGCTTCAGTTAAATTTTCATTTAACTTTTGAGTTTCCTGTATATCATTGAGCCTGGATTGCTCAAGACCTTTTTGTATACCCCATTGAATCAATTTTTCATTTTCTTTCAGTCTGTCCTGTAGCTGTGTGATTTCCTAATTCTTCTGCTCTATTGTATTGATCAAATTTCCTACAGAGTACATATTGGTCGATGCTATGGCCCCCATAGACCCTGCTAACTCTCTAGCAAATGCACTTTCTTGTAGCTTTTTCCCATCAATAATAATTTTATGTTTTTTAACTATTTTTTCTCCCACATGATGTAATTCCTGTTTCAACACAGCTCTCTGTTTCTTGCTGAAGAAATAATCCGATGATGGTATTTCATCTCTGCTAATTGGTTCTAAATCACTCACGTACAGAGCTTCCTCGTGAGGATTTCCAAAAGTAGCTTGTAGTGGGGTTAACGCTTTTATGGGACTTCCAAGTTCCCGAGAAGCTGTTCCCCCAACTGTTTCTGGAATATCATCAAGGTGTATGGGATTTGTTTCTGCTCCTTTTTCTTTTTCTGTTTGTATTTCTTTGTTCTGTGAACTTTTTTTATTTTCAGGAGGCCCCTCAGAATCTTTCAGTTTTCCTTTATTACTTGTATCATATTGAATAATAGTTTCGAAACCAGAGGGAATGGTTTCTGACACTTGCTCAGATGTCGATATTTCACCCTGCAAAATCTTCGGTAAACACTATCTTTTATTTCTTTGGAAAGATGCAAACCCCACCTGTGCATCAGGTGACAAGGTTTGCACCCTGCTTTGAACTTCATCATATGACTTAACATTCTTGACAATATCATCATAAAAAGAGTCTTCATGTTCATATGCTTTCAATCCTCATTGTGCAACATGTCGATTTATAATTTGATATGGGTCATGTTTCCTGTGTTCTATATCCACTAATTTTACCTCATTCAATGACTCTACTTCTGCCTTAGAATGACCAAAGTTTAATAAAGCAATTTTTCCTAGATAAACAGGAAAATGCGTCCATGACTTCTTCTGTTGAGCTTTTAATTCAAGTCCAATACCGCCATTTACTAACTGGTAAGCTATTTCTCTGCAGATTAACCTATCTGGAAGTATTTTTGGGAGTGCATGTGGTGGGATAGAACATCTATAAACCCTAACATATGAGAAATGTTCTTCAATGAAATAATCGACAACTGTCTTAAGATTTTCTATAATGGTATGTGAAATCCGAGGAGGTTCACATCCGAAGAACATTCTGTGTAGAGGAATTATAACATAATGACATACCTCATAAAAATCATCTTTGGCATTGTCTTCCCACAGAGCCGAATGATATTTATGGACAGGTTCTGCACAGGAAGGATCCCAACTCCAATTCATCAATGGGAATGGAGTCTTAAAACAAATAACATCCATTATATAATCCGACATATAAAAGGCCACTGGTTGTCCCTTAGCCCTAGCTGTTTTGTAATTCATAACTTCTGAGGCAATGTTATCTGATAATATTTTATGCCAATTAAAACTACGTCCTTGTGAAACCTCTTCTAAAAATGGTGTCCAGTCTACATTGAAATGAAAAGGATATTTTCTTCCAAAGAGTCTACATAACATCATTCCTAAATACACCATGTATTCATTCAATGAAGCAGTGGCATATATCCCATGTGTATCAGCCCTAAATTTATTCTCATCTCTTGACCATCCTTTTATCATATCAGAATATGTTTGGCCACCTTCTACACATTCTTTTTGTTGAAAAGCAGCTACAAATTCTTTATTAAAAGTGTGTCTATAATTTGGAGATAGCTTATACATTACTTGTATATGTCCAGGTCTGAATGAGCCGATAACAGCTCCTTGCTCGTTTAGAATACTCCTTGTCGGAACGTCCACCTTATCCAGTGCCCAGGCAATCATGTCTGTATATAAAACTAGTCTCGGGCGTGCAACAACTTTATGGAGATCAATCTCGGTGATATCTCGGAGATGATTTTCCCCACCGTCATCCGAAAATGAAAGCTCATCTTCCATTTTCTTTGCAATTGCATCCCATGATTTAAGATTGTGAACTACTCCAGCTGCAGTAGTGTCTGAAATGATGTCACCTTCCGACTGTTCTTCGGTTTTCTTAGAAGCKTTTTTAGGTGCCATGATTCTATGTTCCCCGCTCTGTGTTAAGTACCTCAGCAGCAAGATTCCAGAGTAAACAAAACTGCTAATTATGGAATATCCCAAAAGAGGAGGAAAACTCTGTGTTCGCTCGAATACCTGTAACAGAGGAGAATTCAGCTTCAAAATAATGTAAACGTTTCAAAAATTATTTTGAATATATCATAAAATCCTCGAGATTTGTTCGTATGTTATGAAATAAATGCAAAAGATATTCCCAATAATCTGCATTAAATGTTTGTACCTGAGTTCTTGCGATATTTTTAAATATGATAGAAACTTACCAAATCGAAACATTATCGCATTAATGATTCATTTATTAAAAGTTTAAAACCTTAATCTTTGCTTTGAAGAGTGGTTAATTAACGTTAACGTTGGCTTAAGATTGAAAACACTTTCATCGGAGTTTCGGGACTTTTGATGTCGAGAAAATAAGTTATCGCAAAACCCCGATCGCTAAAATTGCTACGTATTAATTTAGTTAAAACCCATTAATATCTTAATTAATCCAGCTTAGCTTTTCGTAATTTCGTTAATCAAGAAATCGGAAATCGGGAAATCGAGGATCGGGAAATCGGGATATTTGATGATATGAAAACTACTATTCGCAGAATCGCGAATCGCGATTTCCTGATGAGATTATTACTCTTAATCATACTTAATATTAATTAAATTAACTTTAAACCTTACTTAAGAATTAATTGAAATCGCGGATCGGGAAATCGGAGAATATGTTGTTAAGTTTATTTGTTATTGCAAAATCGTGAATTGCAATTTCCCGATTTGATTAACTTAAAGTTTTAAAACTTTTTTTTTAAATGTGATTTAAATAAATGATGAATTGATTAAATATTAACGTATCGGGAAATCGGGGATCGGGGTTTCGCGATTTGATTTGTATTGAGAATTGTTATTTCTAAACAGCGAATCCCGATATCTCGATATAAATTTAACATTTCTTAAGTTTTATCATTTCTATTCATTTTAAAATATTATTTGAACAAGTTTTTTGGAACGTATGTTTATTTAAATTTTAACCATTCTTTTTCCAGAAATGAACTACAAAGGCATTTTGAATTCATCAGAAATGAAAAATTTTGCTTTTAAAATTTATATGATGCAAAGGCTCGAAGATACAATTTTTTTCTATCTTTGAGATCAAAAATCCAAAATCTGTTTCAACAATACAAATTAGTATAAATCTTCGTACAATGTTATAATCTTCTATAAATTACTGTCTCATGTATATGACGAAAATGTTGGGTGCAAAATTCCTATTGTATGCTAATTTTTTGGTCCCTAATGACGTTGATGTTTGAAATGTTCATGCAATTTTCAAAGATATGTAACATACATTTTTTATTTTATAATAAGTTTGTATAGTTTGCAACCCCACTTGTCAATTTCTATAGGGAACCGAACAACAGAGGCCCATTTTCGAAATCGACAGCCCAAGAACCTGCGATCCAAAAACTAGCTAAGTATGGAATGAACGCTCCATCCATGCTCTATAAAACATGTGCAAAGAAAACCAATTCGACAATGCTATATCTTTTTTGTCCAAGAAAAGATTTAGTTTTAAAGAAAAATAGTTCGACATTGTTTATTTTTTAGTGTTTTTCTCCATGAACCTATGTAACAGACCATATTACTATTCTATTGTATAACTGACATTATTAATTTCTTGTAAATTTCTATAGTCCACCACTCCGCCTGTCATTTTGTATATCACGGAACTGTCTGTCCTATTTGTAGGCCACGAAACATAAAAGACCAAACTTTGAACCCACCACCCCGAGAACCCGCGATCCAAAAACTGACTAAGTATGCAATGAGGGCTCCGTGCATGCTCTATAAAACTCTTCCCCATACTTTATAAAAATACAAATTTCATATGTATAAATCTAAATATATACTTTATACAAATACATATTTCGTATGTATAAAAGTACAGATTTACTTTACTATGTTCTACATGCAAACCACATCTACTTCAACTTTCTACCCATGTGTCTCTACTACCTCACATTTACTCCCATCCCAACATGGCAGGGACTCTTGTGCCATGTGACACTTGTTATTGTAAACAAATACCCACCCAATCATTGGAGTTGAAAATTGCTGACATATATTTTATATGTGATACTAATTCCCACTCACGACCAAACCCTTTACTATCTTATCATGATTAGAAAAACTACAACATTTGTTATCATGACCAACAAGACTACCCCTATGCGCATCGACTTGTTAGTACTCCATAATAACTATCTTATCATGATTAGCAAAACTACAACATTTCTTATCATGACCAGTAAGACTACCCCTATGCACATCTACTTGTTAGTATTCCATAATAACTAATAAGGGAATAATGATCTTACTCTTGTCAAATATGCTAATAAATATCTTTTGTTGTTCTACAAATTGTAGGTGAAAATCCTAAGTACCTACCCTCTCACTATTACCATTGCATCGTGTTGTGTTCGTCCTCTTCTTACCAATGTTTCTAACATGGGTTCCTTGTCAAGAAAAAAATTGAAACATATTGGAAAGGGCATGTATTTGCATAGTTTCACATTAATGTTCATTGGGAAGCAAGAAATAGGCAATCTTAACTTTGACAAGGATCTTGCGTCCACCCTTGTTTACTAGAAAACCACCCACTATGCGGGCCAAGGGTTTTTTTAAACCTATTATATAATTCCAACGTATCAGTGCCAATACCACCCTCTTGGTGATATCCTAACTTCCGTTTGTTTTACACATGCCAACTATTCAAGGTTTCAAAAGTATTTAGTTAAGGTGGCTAATGAAAAAATCATTATATGAAATTATTTCTTTGATGTTATTAATTTGTTAAATTATTTGATCCAAAAGTCAATTTTAAATTTTTAAATAATATATATATATATATATATATATATATATATAAATCAATTTTAAATTATTTCAGTTAAAAATCAATTTAAAACATTGAAATAAAAAATATTTTTTTTTTTTAAATCTAAAATATCAATTTTAAAAATGAATAGTAATGTTACTAATATTATTTTTAAAAAACCAAATTTATTATATTTTCTTATTTTCTAAAAGTATTTTTTTATAAATTTAAAATTCAACATTATTTTAAAATATATAATTTATTTCTCAATAAAAAGTGAAACGAAACACATAATATCACAGTTTTCAATTGTTTCAATTCATTTTGTATTAGTACGGCTTATTTATATCATGAGGTAGAGATATTAGCTTAATATTAAATACTATTAAACAATGTTATTATGTAATTAATGAAAGAAGCAAGATTGACTAACATAAGGGATCTAAAGGAATTATTGTCATTCAAATTTTACATTATTTAACTAGTTTATAGTCCAAATTTGTAGATCATAGGATTGGATGGCAACATTTCCTAATCTTAAACCATTACTTCCTATAATCTCGAAACTTGTTCCATGCTTTCTTGAAATCTTTTACCCTACATTACTGGAACCAAATAAAAGTTGGTTTAAAACTTTATTATAGCATATTTTTCATTCATGAAAAGGATGAATTCTACTGGGAAGGAAACCAATTATTGGAAAGGATAGGGAAAGAAAAATATAGTTTTTTCCTTGAAATAGAAGGGTGCAATATTATGTGATGGAAATACCATGAAAGGAAGCCATTAGAGTTGTGAGAAAACCTAAGAACCACTAAAATACTATTGGAGTTGAATGGGAAACAACTTGGACCTTTCTATGCATACATTGAAGAGAATTGGAAGGACGGATCTTTTGAGGGACGCTCAAGCAGAGAATGAAGACTTCCCTTGTGTTGTGTGGAGATGATATTTGTTGGAAGCATTAATTTCTACCAACCTCCACCATCTGCGATAGAGTTCCTCCATCGACAATCCACCGACACTCCAACCTCTTCGTGAACTTTCTGGATCTTCGGGATCCTTCTAAGACCTCTATAAATAGAGGCAGATGTAAACATTTTGATATCAAGCAAAGATTAGTTTCTTTCTTATTCTTCTATGTTATTTTTTGTGTTCCTTTGTTTTTTTCCTCTTCATTTGGTATCAGAGCTTGGGTTTGGGCCTCACTCCCAAATAGGACGACGCAGGCTCCTGAGAGGAGAGTCTTCCTCGCTAAGAAAAGAGTTTGCGCAGTGCTAGAGTTGGGTTGTGAATATACGTTGGGAATATGTAATGCAATAGAGTGAGCATGTATGTCGAATGGAATGATGTCCGAATGTGGCCCAAAGAATAGAAAGACGACAGAGTCCATGCGCAGGAGAGGCCGAACCTATTACAAGGGTTTGTAGGGTTCTCACTCATTTTCGTGTTATGCAAGATCTACAAGTCAATTATTCTTGGAGTTTTGACATGGTCCATTCTCCACCTGCTTATTGTCTCTACCGCTGGTGAGAACCCTTGAGAAATTACATGGGTGATTTTTCAAAAAAATATGAGGAAAAAGGGGCACGAAGTGAATGGAGATAGAAGTGAACGATGATGACATATACTTGCAGATTTGGGGTCGAGGAAATTTGGTCAAGCATTGTAGTAGTTGTGGTTGAATGGAGATTAAAGGAGGCTCTTAGTATTTTCAATACTGTCCATAAGAATGACATTGTTGTGGATTTTAATGTATATGCTTCGATGATGCAAGGATGCATGAAAATGGAGGCTCTCCCGGAAGGATAAGATATGTTCAGAGTGGAATTTGCGAGGAAGCTCTGGAACTGTTTGTTGATATGGAAGAAAATGGTGTGCAACCTAATGAATTTACTTTCACTACTGCTATTAAGGCTTGTGCTAACCTGGTATATGTAGAGACATGAAGAGGCATTGTTGTGTTAAATCTAGTCATGTGGGTATCATCTTCCCAAGGGAGAGTTGAGTCAAGTGGTGTAAATGTCTTCCATGTTTTAGTAAGTTGAGAACTTCATTTTGTAATTGTAATATGGATGAAGTGAAATGCATTGTTGAAAGTGCTTGGAATGGTCATGTGGGGTTCAATCTTAGAGAAAATTGACTCAAGTTGTAAAAGATGATAGTCAAGTTCAAGTGAGAGGTCAAGTTCAAGTGAATGAGTCTAAAATATTTCTAAAAAGGAGCCTTGAAATGTAAATGTGTGAAAAAGAGTCTTGAAATGTAAAGTCATTAATCTCAAGAAGAGTCAAAATGAGTGCTATTTAAAGTTAAAGTGAGGGTTTGTTTGTTAAGTTAGTTGAGTCCAAATCAAATGTTAAGTGATGTAAAATCATGAAAAATCAAATTAAGTTTGTCAATCCATTGTCATAGGTTGTCTTGTTGGATCTTGATCAACTCCAACAAGAAAAATATCCATAAAGTATATTGAAAGGAAAAACAAGATGCAAGAAGCAGTTTAAAAAAATAAAAGATAGATTAATGATGCAAAAGACAAAGGCTGATAGAAGAAAAAAAAAATGGATGGTGAAAGACAACGAGGAAAGACTCTCGTTGGAAGAGGTAAAGAAAAAAGAAGACTCCAGATGAAGTTATGTAATGCTTAATGATAAGATGTAAATGGGCATATGTAACGGGCTTGTAATTTGTTGGGCATTTAGTAAAGAATGTGGAATTTTTTGTACCTGAGATGAAATTATGCATATATGTTGTAGGGGGTGCATGATCGATAGTACCCGACACCCTAGAGGTTTTTGGTCCAAAGTTGTAAATCTTATCCATATGCAAGGAAAACTATATTCCGCAGGTGTTTAGTAAGCCATGTTGACTCAAGCCTTCATGGATTGGTGTGATCATGTAGCATGTGTCCCTCTTACATATAAATAGTGGATGTGGCATCAAGCTGTGTAATTAACCACTAGGTAGGTACGAGGGTGGTATGTGTACTCGTATCTAAGTTTGATGGTGATCTGAGAAGTTAGATCTTCGATTAAGGGGAGAACTTTGAGATTAATTAATCTTAGAGTGTGAGTTGGTTGGGACCAAGTTATGACTAAAGGAGTCTAATGTATTGATGAACCATGTACGTGAAAAGGATACCTAGATAACTAACGAGTACAATGGATGGTACCCATGTATCTCGGTAGATGGATTTATTTTTATATGGACATCAATGATCAGTTGTTTGCAGGTGAAAAAGGAAGATGCAAAAGTTTGAGCATTAATAAATGTTATGTAGGTACAAAGAAGAAGAAAAAAATGTTTGAGTGTGTGTTGTGTAAATCAATTTCCCCATCATGAAAAGTTTGTGGTCAACCAAAACCACCAGTAAGCAAAGTTTGTGGCCAACTAGAAACCACTTGGTGTGATGGTTCCTAAGAATTGTAATGGTTAGGGGTAAGCCGTAAAAACCCAAGGTGATTTATGATGAGGGGAAGCTAGTAAATTAAAGTAGCAAATTTTAGGAAGACCAACCATATGAAGATAGAAATTGAAGATGATGACATGAATCAAATAAAGACCTAACCACGACATTTATTCGTTAAGGAGGAGACATTGCAGATCAAAGGAGCAACTTGTAGACATATTTACAAAGGATTTAGCACAAGACCAATTTGAGTATTTGAGAAAATCATTGGGAATTGTAAATATTGATGTAATTAGTAGTAGAAATTAAAGGGGAGCGTTGGAAGCATTAATTTCTACCAACCTCCACCATCTTTGAGAGAGTTCCTCCACCAACAATCCACCACCATATCCACCGACACTCCATCTGCTTCGTGAACTCTCTGGATATTCAGGCTCCTTCCAATACCTTTATAAATAGAGGCAGATGTAAACATTTTGATATCAAGAAAATATCAATTTCTCTCTTATTCTTCTGTGTTATTTTCTGTGTTCCTTTGTTTCTGCCCTCTTCAATATTGTGGGTGCCAAAGAGTTACTCTTTCCGTTAAAATTCAACCATGAAACACTTGGTTAGTAATCTTCATATTCTTGAAATGGAGAGACTACCTTAAGAATTATGCATTGATTTTGTTCACGGTGATGGTATCATAACCTCGCTAGAAGGTAGTGTACAGTGAACAACTTACTATTTGGTGAAAAATTGCTCTATCTTAGTCAATTAATTTATTCTATCTCAAATGAAGGAATTTACTATAGTATAATTGTTATGATGCTTCTATTAGTCCCCGTCCTTCGGGCTGAGGGACTTATAGTAATCGATTTTCACTATTCCTATTAACATGACACATAAACCGATGCATTATAATCATTTTAACCAAAGTTTTCGGCAAATCATACAATTTAAGTGGTTTATTAACCTAAGTTTCAGGTTTGACCTCTTATTTGGCCTCTTCCCGAGGTAGAGGGATAAAATATGATAAAATATCTTAGTTTATCAGTATTTTTGTGTACTCATTTTTCGGAAATGAGGTAATGCTAAAAATTAATCGAGCATTACTTCTTAACATTTATTGCTACAATTGATAGCCCATATTTCTAGCCATGTGTTGCACCACCTTGATGCCGGCCATGCAGCCATGTGTCGCACCACCTCGATGTTGGCCATGTAGCCATGTGTTGCATCGCCCTGATTCTGGCCATGTGTTGTAAGACCACCCTCTATTGTAAGACCTCCCTGCTACGCGAAGTTTCCTTTTGGGTTCTTTCTCTACAACCCATGGACTTTTAGGATTTGACCAACGCCTAGTTTCACTATGGAGCTCGTGAGAATTTGTTTTTATCTTAGCAATGTTTATTTTTTTCTTTACACTTGACAAAACAAATAGATAATTTTGATCTTCTAGATTAGGGTTGATTACATCTTTATAATACCTTAATTTACTTTTTTCCTCTAAGTCTTTATGACACCACATTTTTTCCTTAAATTTTGATTTGACGTTTTTTTTAATAGTATCTTTATTCACCAAAATGGTTTCTTCCATGATTCCCCAATAGTTTAGCCAAGACCGGGTGTCTTTATGCCATCCTTGATCGATGGTGGTTATGATTTGATTTTGAAGCAATTTTAGGTATCCTTTTTTCTTCCATGTTGTTTAACTTGTTCTTATACATTAGGTATCTAGTCATAGCCATGCTCTCAATGGGGGAGAGGCTTGCTTCTAAGAGAAGGATGGGATGGGGTGCATTTCCTTTACTTTTGAGATTATAGGGTATAAAATTATTTTGTATTTGCTCTATCTTTCTCCATGTTTCACAAGAGATACTACAACCCCAGACTTCACATCCATAAAGAATAACAGGTGTAACAACAGTCTCAAAGAGGAGTTTCTTCTTATCCCAACTCCAAATATCAGCTGATTTACAATTGTTTTCAAGCCCATAATAAGCTTTCCATCCCCCAATAATCCTTTTCTCAATGCTTTAATTTCAATTGAGCTTGTGGTGAATATCAATTCCAAGATATTTGTATGAAGTCACTTCCTCCAAGTTGTTGTTGTCATATACAAAGGTATCATAAGAGATCTTATTGGATTTAATAATCATGACCTTACTCTTCTCAGTATTAACAATCATACCCATATTGGAGAAAAAATCCTTGAGGATTCTTAGTTGGTTTTCAATATCATGTGGACTCCTTGCCATAAGAACTATATCATCAGCATAAAGAAGAAGATTGATCACTATACCAGTGAGAGTAGTGCCGACACAACCTATAGTTTCCAAGCATTCTTCTAACTTATCAATGTATATGCCAAAAAGGGTAGGGGACAAGGGACAACCTTGTTTGATTCTCATATTGCAGTTAATCTCTTTTGACCAGCCCTGAGTGTTTATAAACTTAGCAATAATGTTGTCATACATCCTTATTGCAACAACCCTCAACTCGAGAGACACTTTTATCTCTTCCAACCTATTCCAAAGGTTTCTCCTAGGAACCATGTCAAAAGCTTTTCTAAAGTCAACAAAACAACAAAAAATATTGGTTTTAGTATTGCGGAACTCCTCTGCAATGATCCTAAAGGTAACAAGATGGTCCATAGTTGAATGATATCTCCTAAACCAGGCCTAGCCTTTAGCTCTTTTACAGTGAGCCAAATGCTAATCTTCTTTTCCAAAATAATTCCATAAATCTTGGCTAAAATCGGGATAATCATAATGGTCCTATAATTAGAGGGAATGCTTTTATCTCCATTTTTAAAAATAGAAACAATGAGGCTTTGCGTCCAAGGTTTAGGGAAGCCCTACTTGACTGCTAATATATAAGTCTTGGTATAAAATACTTTGAAACACATATATGGTTTGCAATGGATATCGTTTATGAGCAAGAAAATAAAACATCGCCCACAATATTGAGGTATCACCACGACCAACATTTTCCCTGTGGGCTAATATAGTTTGCACTGTGACTTGGCGCAATGAATACCTTGGATGGTGGCATGTAAACAGAAGGCCACCGAAATCGATATTTCCTTACGCCTTAATCTTTATTATATTTATGTATCATAGTTCTTGCAAGAGATTTGTTGTCTGACCTAAGAGGGAAAACCTGGTGCGAAGTTGCAGTGCGAAGTTGCATTTCAGTTCAATTGCAATTCAATCAAGCTCCTGTACCTTCTCGGTAGGGACTTGCTGCTCTACAACCTGTCTTGTTGAGATATAAATTTCTTTATGTTTAGACCTATATGGAATCAAGGTTATAAAAATGTTTCATTTAGACCTGTATGGAATCAAGGTTATAAAAATGTTTCATTTGAATATGTTTCTATATCACTATCAGATGTATTTCTTGTTTCTCTGCAACCTGTCTTGTTGAGATATAAATTTCTTTATGTTTAGRCCTGTATGGAATCAAGGTTATAAAAATGTTTCATTTGAATATGTTTCTATATCACTATCAGATGTATTTAATCCCGTGTAGGATAGATTAAGTATGGTATTCTGCTCTCTAATTCAGATTTTTTCTAACATGATTTATGTGCTCAATACATAGAGTAAATACATATCTTCAAATCTGGTTTTATCTGCAATATGCAATTAAATGAAATGGTCACTAATGATGATATAACTCATGTCAATTAAATGATACAACTACTTTCATGTAACTTAAATGTTGATTGGGTTCGATTATGCTACGGGTATGTAGATAGAAAGAGCCTTTATAGAAATGATTTCCTTGCATAATGCATAGATCTTTAAAATCTGTTATAGTCTTGAAAGATTTCTTCACTGCTGTGCATAGTAATTGGTATCAAAGGAGGAACTCGTGTGTTTTTATTTCATGAGTTGAATAGAATATTCTCTGTGAACATTTCATCCTCTTATGATGAAAGAGATGTATCGGTCTTATCCTATTAGTTATAAAACTTTATGACTCTGTAACATGCTCAATTCGCATTTAAAAGTTTATCCTATCATTTCTTCAGTTCCAAAAGCTTTTTATTGATTATCCTTAACTACCCATTTATATGAAATATGAGTAATTAAAACTATATCAATGTTGCCCATTTGTATGAAATATGAATAATTAAAACTATATCAATGCCCACTCAAGTTAAGTC
This sequence comes from Picea mariana, assembly GCA_032191745.1. Classification (NCBI taxonomy): domain Eukaryota; kingdom Viridiplantae; phylum Streptophyta; class Pinopsida; order Pinales; family Pinaceae; genus Picea; species Picea mariana. The sequence continues at coordinate 128,019 of JASDQU010101083.1, read as the reverse complement.
TTTACAATTCTTCTTGTTCCAAACTGATATTTTGATGGCCTTACTGATATGAAATAGGATTCTGTTACCTTTAAAGAAAAGATACAAGCGCTCTCAATTTAGGCATCAATTGCAGTTGTACAAGCACTCACATAATTAGTGCATTTATTTTTAGTAAAAGTCAATTTGGCATATTAATTTCATTTAAATATCCRGAGAACTGTTGAAATTTAGGACAGAGCAACCCCTACAAACTACAACAATTTGACTAGGGAATTTAACTTCTCTGTTTTAGGTTTCAAACATTATGTGYGCATTTTTTCCTTCTAGCGCACCCTGCTCATGATTAATTGTTGTGTATAAAAACCTTGATTGATCCACCTGACCCTGGCTGACTACTATTTGTTTATACGGCCTTGACTCATTTGCTTTGTTTGATCCTATATATAATTGATCATTCCAAGGTTAACATGCACGAATCCAAGCTGAAAATGGAATTATGCTATTTTAAGAGAATCTGTGTTGAAATGTGTTTTTTTTGTTTTAATACATTTCAGGTTAAGGTGGGTTTACGCTAAATTGTTTTTTATTACATTTACTTTGTTGGATCCTTCTCATATTGAATAGATTTAGATTTATAGGTAGCATAGATAGATGCAAACTCGTTGTTGTTTACACTGACTTTGATTGATCTTGCTCATGCTTAATAGATTCAGAAGATATGTTAAATCAGTAGATCTTGGATATATGTCAAACTAGTTGTTGAGCATTGTTCTATAATATTGAACGAATGTATGGCCTGTAGAAGAACAAATTTCTTTTTCAGCTGAACTCTAATCAGATTCATTCTGCATGATATTTTCTACTCTCACGGACAAAGAATTGTGAAAGTCATCTCAAGAATTTAACCAAGTTATTGTAAGTAATCCAACGCATATCAGCAGTTAATGATATTTACACTGAAAACGTGGCAATCAAAAGGTTCATGTCACTGTAACGGTTATTTTAAAAAAAATATTATGATGATTACAACAACAGTTCTGCATGTATATAAAACCATATCACTGATATCTTTATCATTGGATGAAAAATCTAATGAAAAAAAATGAGCTTTAGGTATATAGTTGTGATTGTCTAAGAATGTAAACATGCAAGGGAACTTTATGAGACTATTATATGGAACTTTGGTTATGCTTCAAGTGATTCTTATTCTCTAGTCATATGGGAAATGTAGCTTCTTCCTAAAGGAGTCTGATTGGCAGAAGGATGGATAACAAGTGAAGGGAAGGATTCTTAATTTTTTTTCCCAATATGATGGCCTGTTTCGTCAATACTTTGAGGCTCTTTGTTGCTGTATTTGTGATCTTTAATATTCACATTTTTTGAATCCATTTACTTAACTATTGCATCTGGTTAGTTCAATTCAAGGGCCTTGATGTAACTGTTGAGAAAAATGCCCCAATTTTTTGTATTATACATGCAATACCAAAAGGTAAGCTTATTTTGGTCCGCTGAAATTCATCTAGTGACTTCAAAACCGATAATCTAGAGGAGTTTAGTAATCATCCCAGTGACTTTTAAGTTTTCAGATATGAGCGATTCCAACTCTCTAGGACAGATTCATCGAGCAACTATATTTCTCTAAACTCAAAAAATATGCTCACAGATTCTATTTTGTTTCCTTTATAGATTATATCGATAAAAATAATTCGTTGCATTGTTGGTCATGACTAATAGGTTTAAACTTATACTATTCCTTCTGTAGTTGAATATAAGTCGATCGAAAACGAAGAACCATTTTGTCGTTTATTTTTTACAGGCAATTTGTCTGGTGTCATTATTGAAGTCTGTTTTCCAAATTGTGTGAAGAACAGAACATCGACTTTATTTCCACCAACTACACTATGAAATTTAGCTTCAATGGAGTGTGTATTTTAATAATTGGGTATTTAATAATGGCTTTGTCTAATTATTTAAAGTTTAGTTTTTTTTCAATTGAATCTGAGGATATACATTTGTATAAAAATTTTAAATTGTATTTTTGAATACATTTATATTTTAATGTATAAATGGATTTACCTTGTTAAAAACCTTTATTTCTTGAATTATGCAGAATTAATCACTTAAATATACAAATCCAATAATTTTTAATTAAATTTCAGATAAAATTGAAAAAAAAATATCCAAAAAAAAACCAAAACTTAGAACAATTAGAATACAATCATAATAATTGAGAATTGAGTTTCTCAATAGTTATTCATAATTAAGTAAAATGTGATTCCAAACACAAGTGTCAAAGATGAGACTGGCAAGGTAAGATATACTCAACTTAATTTGGGATGTGTTAGATTTGAATAGAAATCAATGGGCTGGCTTGGTTATTTTGGAGAGTGTATTATGACTCGTCAAAGTGATTTTCTTCAGCCAATTGTTTTTTTTTTAATTATGAAAAAAACTACACAGATATTAAAAAAAAATGCCAGATCATGTATAAAGTATAGAATTACACCATATCATATTTCAAACTGAATTTCACAGATATGAATGGCGAGATTGGCTATATTCAACTTACTCAAATCATATTTCAAACTGAATTTCACATATATGAATGGCGATATTGGCTCTATTCAACTTAATCAAACTTACATATGTCAAAGGGTTGGTGTTCATCGTGTTCATTTTTTATGATTTCAAATGAAAAACTATTTGTAGGAATTCTTCTCTATTTTATAAGTTAATCAACTTAAAAATTTAAATTGCTATCTCATATTAAAAAAAAATACAAAAGATGGGATGGGAAATGTAGTCTTTTTGTTTAGCGTCTTCTTTCATCTCTCTTCTTGATTGTAGGCTGTAAAATTTACACACAATAATTTACACTTTACGCTTTGATGAATCAAAATACACTGTCCAAAATTTACACACAATAATTTATCATCCAACTATAAACTCTCAAACCCCAAGAATTGAAACTTTGAAATTTATTATTATTTTTATTTTTAGGATTTTATTTATTTTTTCAAAAGACATTTTGGTCGATTGACCAAATTTGAAATGCAAAACTTTATTATTTTATGAAAATAAAGTACATGTGGAAAAAATGGGCACACCTTGAAGCCATGGTTAGAGAGGGAGTTCGGAATCCAAAGGGGTTGTTCAAGTGGCACTTCTATTGCGAAAAGTTGTGTAGTTAACTTAACTACAAAAATAAACATTCTAGATTTATAGGAGAATCTCTCAACATGAGTAAAATTGAATGTGACATGTGGTCAGTGAGAAGGAGGCTCAAGACAAGTGTCACCTCGGAAAAACAAAAAGAAGTCATGACAAGGGAATGGGATGCCATTCTATGATGAAAAAATGATATCTCTAAAAGGCTATGCACTGATCGTTTGACTTGACATGGAGAAATTATATTTTTACACATAACAAGATGGTACTCAGAATTCTGGAAGAGGCCACGTAGGCAACCCCTTGGATTCCGAACTCAGCTCGGGAGTGATAGAGGTTGAAAGGGACTCTAGTCTATGGTTGGGAGGAACAAATTTTTCAACGTGTGGCTTCCCCAAGTTCCACATTTTACTTTTTTATTATGAATATGTCGATCTGAATGTTTACTGTGTATTACTGTGTGTTTATTGGTTATGAAATATTTTTAATCATAAATAAGTTATAATAGTATTATATATCTATGTGTTTTTACCAGAAAATAAATGCATACAATAGATACATACATAAAGTTTATTGGAATAAAAATGATAGTTATTATGTTGCTAGATCTACGAATAGAGTCATATTACCAGTAACACACCAAATAGAAATCATGAGTAAATCTATTTATTAAATTTATCCAAATAAGGAATCTGTACTAAGTAAACATAGTTCAAAAAAAATACAGAACCATAAAAACGTAGAAAACACTGTTGAAGCCACAAGGCTTTAAAAGAATACATATATACGCAAATAAATTCAGACAACTAGCTCAACAAAGTAGGCAAACAATGCGGTCACATATTGGGATATCATGATTTGAATAAAATTAATGAACCCAAATACCTTCTCCAAGCAAGGGTATTCTCAAAATCCATGGCACCAAACTCCTCGACACCTATAGAGTGATAGTGAAATAATTCAGGAAGTTTTATGAGTTAAAATCGACAAATAGAATTCGAATTACATACACAAATGAAAACAAACTTATCATGGAAGTTCAGAGCGCTTCTCGTATTTCCTTTCGTCGCCAATGAACAACATTTGAATGTTGAGGGTTATTGGGCAACTAATGGGTACCCCCTGCAATAACGAATAGGGCCCATCATTAGTTAAAATACCCAAGTAAAAGATTTATCAAAATAAACCGATTTCATTGTGTACATATAGAAATTTAAATCCGAGGAATATTACCATACTTTCTGCGAATTACCGCACTCGTTCAAACATCTTTCAATAGTAGTCCTAATTGTGTTTAGGACGAGTAAAACAATTTTGGATAGAATTGAAATGAGAGAAATAAATACGAATTATATAAACCCTAAGGAAAACTCGAACCTCAAAGATTATAAAATTCTGGGTTTGGTCGATTAGCCTAAAATATCTAAGTAAAAAATCTTCAGATCATAGGCTAACCATAATCAAGACACACCAAGACCCAAAATACATATTACAGTCATGAAATTAACACTCTAGATATACATCATGATATAAACAAGTCCTCCAAGATAAACCATACAAAACATATTAATCATAGCCAACAGAATAATGTATAAATAACGACTGTAAATTAACATCTTAAATTTGTTCAGAAATCATTACAAGGATAATAAGATACAATCTCAAGTTTCTGAGTTACAGAAGAAGCCATAACAAGTAAAAGATAGTCAATTAAACCCTTACCATTTAGGGACTCCAACATTGCAGTCGATGAAAACCAACCAACCCCAAGCCAGAGAAGCTATGAATACCCCAACTCTTGAAAATGATCTCATAGTGAATGAAGATGGGTTTTGGGAAGTTATACCTTCAGTATTGTAACCCATGGACTCTCAAAAGACATAGGAGGGTTCAGTTAAACTATCAAATCTCTCAGAAAAACTCTCAGGATGAACGTGGAGCTGAAAAATAAAATTGAAAAATGTGAAATGAGCCAAGTTCGGAAGAGGTCGGAATGGTGTAAGGATCCATCAAGAAACCCTAACACCTTTAAGCATAAAAACACAACACATATGCTTCCTTAGGACAACTTCCTTTGCAATATCCTCGATATGGTAAACCATAAAGGTGGTGTAGGCAGGAACGATGCATGGTAAATGCTTTGTATTACACTTTGTTTAACGAAGAAAATATGGTAATATTTTAAATTAAGAAACTATACGATAACAAAAATTGTTTCCCTCGTAAAAATCCATAATAAATTCCCTTAAATAAGAGTTGTCCTTTTGTATGCCACATATTATACATCAGGATGATAATAATACATTAGATACAATGAAAAATATTTTATATAAGTCCTTACCTTAACATGTATACACAACACAAAAACTCCTTGACTCATATATAATGATACTACTAGGGGGTTGTAATCCTTCAAGTATGTTAAGTACC